>CM033622.1:5004776-5084204 GCA_019453435.1 Rhinogobius similis | reverse complement strand
TAGTGGTTCTGTGCTGATATTAGCAGACGATCCAGAGGTAGGTGATGGTCGTGGGCTAATGTTAGGTGGTTCTGTGCTGATATTAGCAGACAATCCAGAGGTAGGTGATGGTCGTGGGCTAATGTCAGGTGGTTCTGTGCTGATATCCGTGGGCTCCACTTTATTTATAAAAAAAAAAATAGAGTTACACTGCGCTGATGCCCAAGACTTTCTCAAAGTACTACATTCAGGCTCATTATTCATTCACCCCCCCAGTAACACTCAATGCTGGTAGCCACAGCTGCCCAGGATCAGTATGACAGAAGAAAGACTGCCATTGGCCCTCTTGGCCACCCAAAACACCAACCACACTACCAAATTTCTTTATTAAGCACACTTAAAATATATGTTAACCAATGTGTTTGTACAATAGTTACAAAACAATGAGATTGAGAGATCCTTTAATTGTCCCACAATGGGGAAATTCCAGAAGAAGCAGCCGTTTCCAGCGCTAACAAAACTCTCAGAAAAGAAAAACAAGAACAGTATAGCAAGCAAACATTAATACACAGTATACAACAGATATTGTGAGTACGGTACACGTGGTCACGTGATGGAATTTTTTCAGTGGATAAAGGACAGGGTCACAAACAAAGAAGATAGAGGGGGAGCGCGGTGTGTGCAAATGTTATCTCATGTTTATGTTGCTGGGTCGGTCTGACTCGGGTTCTTCCAGCCACCTGCATTCTCAAGGTCCGGGATAAGGGGAAAACCAAGGGAGGGAGGGCAGAAAATACATTTTAATACATTTGTTGATCAGGAATTTATACAGATCAATAAACCAATCATTTATGGTCTTTCCGAGTAGCGATTTCCGTTGTTTCATTGAGTTACTCCGTCTTTAACCGTCTCTCTCTAATTGTCCAACGGCTTTCAGCACCTCCGCGGGTCCGAGACAAGATGTTACGATCCAGATCCATGAGCTGTGCCAGTCCGTGGTCCAGTCTTTGCTCAAGTCTTAACACCCTTTCACTCAGTTCCACAAACTTTGTTTTGTTGTTGTCAGACAGGTTTTGGACGAATTCTCCTGTCTGATAAATATTCCGATAGACAAAGGCAATTCCAAGCCCCAATAGTAGAAAGCCCGCTATCATAAACTCCAAATATAAAGAGATCTTCTACATCTTCGACCTGCAAGGGCCTCGATGCATAGGATCTGCCAGGTGTTGTACCAATTATCCCGTACGAATCCAGCCATGTCTGTTCCGTCAGGGCACCGTGCCTCACCCGGAGAGGCTTTGCGTTGGGAGAAAATCTTATCCAAAGCACTTAGAGACCAGTCGATCACATTCATTTTCAGAGATCAGTTGGCGGGCAGATAATCCGAGATAATCCGAGTTGAAAAAGGTAAAAGAGTTCAAAATTTGACTAGACAAAGCAAGTAGCAAAAACAGAGCAGGAGCAGAGCAGGGAGCAGAGAGAAGACACGTCCGCACTCGAAGAGGAGGAGGAGAGAAAAACAAAGAAAATTACTAAGCAACAACACCCTTCTGTTGCTGCTTGTGATCCTGGGCCACAGAATATGTTATGCGTTCATTGCAGTAATGGCAGAAATGACATGGCTAGTGTCATACAGAGTATCCTGTGTAAAAGCCCATATAGTACTTACAGTCTGTGTCGGCTTGGGACATCTGTCTCCTGACAGCTTCCTGGATGGAATTGTCGTCCACCTGGTCCAGGTGAGACTTCATAGGGAGGCTGGGGATTAGGTGGCCCTCAGCAAGGCCAGGTCCCTGATAATGTGACGCCTTTTTAGCGATGTCCACGTGTCTGGACACTGCTGTTTTCTGAAAAGTCACAACGCCATGTTTTTTATGTTTTACTTAATTGTATTATTCTTTAGATAATGTCTTTTCACTATAAAATATATAATGGCCAAGAAATCAATAAAAATGTTTCCGCCAATACATGCCTTTAACTTGTGGACCTTTATCAGGTGCTTGTCCAGTCGTTGGAGCCCCTTTGAAAAGCATTCTCTGACTGGACAGTCCAGATTAGTGGTAAAGCTGTAAACACAAATTCAAATAAATACATTTAAAAGCATGTTATCCTGAGAATTGTACATTTATAAAAAGCTTCACCAATATTATGTAATATTTATACATCTGCAAGAGTAAAACATTCAATCAGGGCAAAAGAAAGAGTTAAAAGCTGTTTTTTTTCCATTTATTCAAACTAGTGTGTAATATTGTTATTTATGGTGTCATGTGTGTCTGTGTATTAGTTGTGAATGGTAATATTTCCAAAACACTTACTGTCCATGAGCAAGTTTTTAAGTAACTGAAGCTCGTCTCTGTTATTGATCAGCTCTGTAAATTTCCAGGTGCTGACCAACATCAGAGTATTTTAACCCACAGAGAGGGCAGTGGTGGCTCCTATGTGGCGAGCGCACTCTTCTGCTCTTCGAGGGCACCGCTTGAGGCGGAGTCCCTGGCCCCTGCTGACTGGGCACCGGTTGAGGCGGAGTCCCTGGCCCCTGCTGACTGGGCACCGGTTGAGGCGGAGTATCTGGCCCCTGCTGAGGTTGTGTGTCTAGCACCTGCCAAATATACACATTATTTTACTGACATTGTGAGTTTTAATGATCTGAATTTGCTCTTTACACTGCAGAAACCGCGAGTCTCTATCACATTTTGTTAAGGAGAAAAACTTTATTAAAACATATTTGTCAGTCGATTAAATAAAAGAAAGGGACTTTTACTGACATCCTGGGTGTCATTTTAAAGCTCTGAATTTGCTCTTTACGATGCAGAAAACCGCGAGTCTCTATCACATTTTGTTAAGGAGAAAAAAAAAAACTTTATTAAAACATATTTGTCAGTCGATTAAATAAAAGAAAGGGACTTTTACTGACATCCTGGGTGTCATTTTAAAGCTCTGAATTTGCTCTTTACGATGCAGAAAACCGCGAGTCTCTATCACATTTTGTTCAATAGATATTAAGGTTAAAAGATACCTGTTCATCCATGTTGCTGTCCTTTCCCGAGAAGATCATGACGTCACTTCCTGTTTCACGTGATCCAGCGCGGGAAAAACTTGCCCGGACACGTTTCAGCGCGGGAAACCTTTGCCTGCAGAGCAGATGGAGGGAGGGCCAGAAGTGCAAGATGTCTTCTGCTGCAGATTCTTATGTTGTAAGTATTTAATTAACTACAGTGTTTTCTTGGTTTATGACAGAAAATTACAAGTTAAATCATTAATTAATTTTAATTAATTTTAAATAATAAATATTAAATAATAAATAATAAATAGAGAGAGAGAGAGACGTATCTCAACACAAAATTAATTTTTTTCTCCTTTTTTACATTATTCTGAATACTAATTTAGTATAATAATTATATTGCAAAAGCAAATTAGCATTATTATGTAATTATTAAGTATACCATGTTTTCATTGGTTTACCATGTTTCACAGGGAACTGCCTGTTGGACCGCTACTTAGCTGCCTGCATAATCAACTTCGCAGTTCTTATGATTCTGATAATGGTTTTAAACTATGTCCTTTTGGAAATGCGGGCCAAGAATATAGGTGAGGTGATTTTTATATTATACGGCTTCATTTGTTATGGTTCTATAAAGACATATTGGGTTTTCTTACTTTTGACACTAGTGAGCTCAGGTTCTGTGAAAAACATAATATAATTGGGTTTATATTTCATATAAATATGAAAATTACGGAGGTGATATAAATAGTGCCTCTATAGCACCCCCATCTTTGTCACCCCTATGGGAGTCTAGACACGCTTACTTTGTGGGACAACAATGAAACTTGGTACAGTGATGCTTCACATTGTACCCAACATAAAAGATTATTGTGACCCTGCCCTCCAACAAAGAGGAAGTAGTAGGAAGAGCTGTGCATCTCAAGTTTAGACCTCTATACACAGTTATGGGTGCTCTGACTTCCAATCCTGCTAATGTTGGGTGCTATGTAAAAAATAATCCTTGTACCTTACAAGTGCATGAAACACTTTTGTTTTTCATTGTTTCAGTTTCATGCAGCAAACCGAGAAAAAGCACTGCAGCAGAGGTAATCACAATATCATTGTCCATCTATGTAATGTTTATGTTTGGGTCGTAATACACTCAGATTATGACCCTTTAAAAAGGAGGAAGTTGGCTTATGTGTTTGACAAAACAATGAATGTTTTTTTCTAAACCTTCCGTATATGTTTTCATTTTATATAAAAAGCAGGAAAGGTGCACAGGGCGCTGTAGCAAGCAGGATGGAGCATGTCGATGCTGCAAATGAGACGGACAGCAACGGATATGTCAACATGTCTGTGAGTGATTATCTGCTTTTATTTAGAAAAAATATATCATTAGCAAACACTACATTCTTCTGCAGGAGACCTTTCAACTCAAAATTCTAATGCTATTGTATTTGTGTAAACACTTCCAAACCCTTCTACAAAGACATATTGGGTTTTCTTACTTTTGACCCTAGTGAGCTCAGGTTCTGTGAAAAACATAATATTGTATTACCACACATGTTTATAACCCTATTTTTTCACTTTCAACAGGGGCCAGTTCCACGGCAGTATGACAGGAGACGTGTTTATTTCCCAGAGGTAAATCTCTTCCACTGGATTTCATAAAACAGCTGTGGCAAACCGAGATCTCAAAGTTGGTAAAAATTATGGCCACAAACCTCAAAGGGGTCAATGTTTTAAAGCTCTAGGACCCTTTCCATTTGTTAAGGTCTTACCATAGAAGGAACTTAAATGACCAAGTTGGGTCTTCTTACATTCATACGCTGTAATCTTGGGTGGTTTGTGATTCCTTGGCCTATTTGCATCTGCCTTTGGTACTTCTACGATTAATGACAATAAATGAATGAAGTAATTAGTTCCTGGGATCATTTTAATTAAGTCATTTATCCTGATAAACAAAAACCAAATCCCATGAATTTTTGCAATTTTGGCACTAGTTTATATTTCATCTAAATATGAAAATTACCGAGGTGAAATAAATAGTGCCTCTAAAGTGTGTCTGATACGAGTTTACCCTCATTGAATATATTTGTTATCTGAGGGGAGCTTGGGACCCCTTATTCTGGGGTCTTACTACAGAAGGAACTTGAATGGTGAAGTTGGGTCTTAGGAACCATCACACACTGTAATGTTGGGTGGTCATTAATGGCCTAGCAAAACGGGTTTGTTTTTTTTTGATTATGGGATTTTGGATGTATAATATTGCATAAATTAAGTAGGAAGGGCTGTGCATCTCAAATGTTGGGTGCTATGTAAAAAAATAATCCTTGTACCTTACATGTGCATGAAACACTTTTGTTTTTCATTGTTTCAGTGTCATTCAGAAAACCAAGAGAACACTGCAGCAGAGGTAATCACAATATCATTGTCCATCTATGTAATGTTTATGTTTGGGTTGTAATACACTCAGATTATGACCCTTTAAAAGGAGGAAGTTGGCTTATGTGTTTGACAAAACAATGAATGTTTTTTCTAAACCTTCCATATTTGTTTTAATTTTATATAAAAAGCAGGAAAAGGGTGCACAGGGTGCTGTAGCAAGCAGGATGGAGCATATCGATGCTGCAAATGAGACGGACAGCAACAGATATGTCAACATGCCTGTGAGTGATTATCTGTTAAGTAGAAAAATTATATCATTAGCAAACTCTACATTCTTCTGCAGGAGACCTTTCAAGTGAAATTTATAATGCTATTGTATTTGTGTAAACAATTTCAGCCTAGGCCCAATGCGTTGGGAGGTGTCGAGGTTCGGTCAGATTCTTGATGAGGGTAAGTAAGAAATTGAAATGAAAAAAAATGGTGTAATGCACTACATTTACAGTCTTCAATACAGAGTTTTTGGATTGTATGTCTCCTCCACCTGAAAATGTTGGGCTCATACTGTATAGAGATATTTGCTCGTTCCTGAATCGCCGGGATTATACATGTAGTTGGGTCAAATGGGGTTACTGAGATGTTAGGTTATAAAGTGTTGTCATATTGAAATGTAGTGTCATATTAAATTTTTCTTTTGACAGAGAAAGGCCCCAAGTAATATTTGTATTTGCCAATTTTAATGTATTTGTATATTTTAAGTTTATGTTCAAGTTTATTTGATGTTTGATATTGGTTGTTCTAATGTTGATTAAAAATGATAAGGTGAAAACAAAAAAAGAGTTGTTGTTAGATTTGATGAACACCTGCATAAATGTGTAAAAAAGGAAAGATAGTACTTTGTTGATGTGACAGTAAAGAAAATTTGCTGTGAAAAAAGTCACTCATGTAAAGCTGTCCAGCCCCTGCAACCGGTCAATAGAAGAGTGCAAGAGATGATGAGTTATTTTTCCATGTTTAAAATATTTGTTTTGAAAACAGTTAAAGGTTATTTTCTGTTGACCACATAAATAACACCAATATGTCTGACACAAGTTTACCCACAATGAAGATCTAAGTTATCTGAAGGAGCTTGGGAACCCCAAACCAGGAAATGACCTTTTTCTTGGATTTATCATAGAAGGGACTTGAATGGTGAAGTTGGTTCTTAGAACTATCATACAGTGTAATGTTTGGTCATCTTTAAGGTAAGGATTTCAAATTATTTCATCGGGATGTGGACATAACTGTGGTTCTTCTCCAAACTTGCCACTGAAAAGGCCCAAATATGTCTGACACAAGTTTACCCCCCATGAAGATGTAAATTATGTGAGGGAGCCTGGGAACCCAAAACTAGGAAATTATTTTTATTCTGGGTCTTATTATAGTAATGTTTGGTCATCTTTAAGGTAAGGATTTCAAATTATTTCATCGGGATGTGGACATAACTGTGGTTCTTCTCCAAACTTGCCACTGAAAAGGCCCAAATATGTGTTACACAAGTTTACCCCCAATGAAGATGTAAATTATGTGAGGGTTCTTGGGAACCCAAAACCAGGAAATGACCTTATTGTGCCCCTCCTTGAACCGCCACCTTAACGTGGTGGAGGGGTTTGAGTACCCGAATGACCCTGGGAGCTTTGTTGTCTGGGGCTTCATGCCCCTGGTGGGTCACCCATGGCAAACAGGTCCTGGGTGACGGGTCAGACTAAGAGCGGTTCAGAAGTCTCTTATGACTAGTTTAAAAACAAGGCCGATTACGTCGCCCGGATTGGCGTTACCGGGGCCCCACCCTGGAGCCAGACCTGGGTTGGGTGCTCGACGGCGAGCGCCTGGTGACCGGGCCTTTCCCCATGGGGCCCGGCCGGGCACAGCCCGAAGGAGCGACGTGGGGCCGTCCTCCCGTGGACCCACCACCCGCAGGAGGATCCGTAAGGGGCCGGTGCAGAGTGATCTGGGCAGCAGTCGAAGGCAGGGGCCTCGACGACCAGATGTCCGGTAACAGAAACTGGCTCTAGGGACATTGAACGTCACTTCGCTGGGGGGGAAGGAGCCTGAGCTTGTGCGGGAGGTGGAGCGTTACCGGCTAGATATAGTCGGCCTCACCTCCACGCAAAGCCTGGGCTCTGGAACCCGTCTCCTCGAGAGGGGCTGGACACTCCATTTCTCTGGCGTTGCCCGCGGGGAGAGGCGGCGGGCTGGTGTGGGCTTGCTCATAGCCCCCCAGCTCAGCCGTCACGTGTTGGAGTTTACCCCGGTGAACGAGAGGGTCGCGTCCCTCCGCCTTCGGGTGGGGGACAGGTCTCTCACTGTTGTGGCAGCCTACGGGCCGAACAGCAGTGCAGAGTACCAGGCCTTCTTGGAGTCCCTGGGAGGGGCACTAGACAGTGCCCTACCCGGGGACTCCGTTGTTCTACTGGGAGACTTCAACGCCCACGTGGGCAACGACAGTGACACCTGGAGAGGGGTAATCGGGAGGAACGGCCCCCATGATCTGAACCCGAGTGGTGTTCAGTTATTGGACTTCTGTGCTAGTCACAGTTTGTCCATCACTAACACCATGTTAAGCACAAGGATGTCCATCGGTGCACATGGCACCCGGACACCCTAGGCCGGAGGTCGATGATCGACTTTGTTGTCGTGTCATCTGACCTCCGGCCGCGTGTCTTGGACATTCGGGTGAAGAGAGGGGCGGAGCTGTCAACCAATCATCATCTGGTGGTGAGTTGGATCCGCTGGTTGGAGAGGAGGGCGGACAGACTTGGCAGGGCCAAGCGTATCGTGAGGGTCTGCTGGGAACATCTTGCGGAGCCCTCTGTCAGTAGGGTCTTAAAATCACACCTCCGGGAGAGCTTCTCCCAGATCCCGGGGGAGGCTGGGGACATTGAGTCCATGACCATGTTCTCCGCCTCCATTGTCAATGCGGCGGTTCGAAGCTGTGGTCGCAAGGGCTCCGGTGCCTGTCGCGGCGGCAATCCCCGAACTCGGTGGTGGACGCCGGAAGTAAGGGATGCCGTCAGGCTGAAGAAGGAGTCCTATCGGGCCTTGTTGGCTTGTGGGACTCCCGAGGCAGCTGACAGGTACCGGCAGGCCAAGCGTACCGCAGCCCGTACGGTCACAGAGGCAAAAACTCGGGATTGGGAGGAGTTCGGAGAGGCCATGGAGGAGGACTATCGGTCGGCCTCAAAGAAATTCTGGCAAACCGTCCGACGCCTCAGGAGGGGGAAGCAGTGCTTCACCAACACTGTATACATTGCGGGTGGAGAGCTGTTGACCTCGACCTGGGATGTTGTCGGACGGTGGAAGGAATACTTTGAGGATCTCCTCAATCCCACTGTCACGTCTTCCGAGGAGGAAGCAGAGGCTGGGGACTCGGAGGCGGACTCATCCATCACCCTGGCTGAAGTCACTGTGGTTGTTGGCAAGCTCCTTGGTGGCAAGGCTCCGCGGGTGGATGAGATCCGTCCTGAGTATCTTAAGTCTCTGGATGTTGTGGGACTGTCTTGGCTGACACGTCTCTGCAACATCGCGTGGCGATCTGGGACAGTACCTCTGGACTGGCAGACAGGGGTTGTGGTCCCTGTGTATAAGAAGGGGGACCGGAGGGTGTGTTCCAATCACAGGGGGATCACACTTCTCAGCCTTCCCGGTAAGGTCTATTCCAGGGTACTGGAGAGGAGAATCTGTCCGATAGTCGAACCTCGGATCCAGGAGGAGCAGTGTGGTTTTCGTCCCGGTCGTGGAACACTGGACCAGCTCTATACTCTCCATCGGGTCCTCGAGGGTGCATGGGAGTTTGCTCAACCAGTCCACATGTGCTTTGTGGATCTGGAGAAGGCTTTCGACCGTGTGCCCCGGGGCGCCTTGTGGGGGGTGCTCTGGGAGTATGGGGTCCGGGGCCCTTTCCTAAGGGCTGACCGGTCCCTGTACGACCGGAGCAGGAGCTGTGTTCGCATTGCCGGCAGTAAGTCAGACCTGTTTCCGTTGCATGTTGGACTCCGCCAGGGCTGCCCTTTTTTCACCGGTTCTGTTCATAATTTTTATGGACAGAATTTCTAGGCGCAGTCAGGGCCTGGAGGGCGTCCGGTTTGGGGACCACAGGGTCTCATCTCTGCTGTTTGCAGATGATGTTGTCCTGATGGCTTCTTCAAACCAGGACCTGCAGCATGCACTGGGACGGTTTGCAGCCGAGTGTGAAGCAGCTGGGATGAGAATCAGCTCTTCCAAATCCGAGGCCATGGTTCTCGACCGGAAAAAGGTCTTGTAACTTCTAATTCTCAACTATTTAGCCCCTGGAATGTGTTTCTGTGCAGCTAACCCTGACCCTAACCCTTAACCCTTAACCCTAACCCTAACCCCACATTCTAGAACACAACCTCACATTCTAAACCACGACCTTACATTCTACAACACGACCTCACATTCTAAACCACGACCTCACATTCTAGAACACGACCTCACATTCTAATTCATGACCTTACATTCTAGAACACGACCTCACATTCTAAACCACGACCTCACATTTTAGAACATGACCTCACATTCTAGAACACGACCTCACATTCTAGAACACGACCTCACATTCTAAACCACGACCTCACATTCTAGAACACGACCTCACATTCTAGAACACGACCTCACATTCTAGAACACGACCTCACATTCTAGAACACCTCACATTCTAGAACAGTGGTCCACAACCCACGTCCGTGGATCAATTGGGACCTGGCCGCACAACAAATAATTCATTTATTGTCAGAGTCTGAGCGATCATTTATTTAGAAGAGGACCGGATTCTCTAGTCTAGGATACATAAGAGCTTAGATTCTTGGCCAGGACCCGACCCGCAATTCGGGCCGGGTTCGGGTTCACATTTTCCGCTCTTCTGTCGGGCTGAGTCGGGCGGCCCAGGGGGCAGAGGCGCGCACGTGTGTAACATGAACTAACCCTAACCCTAACCCCTAACACCTAACCCCTAACCCTAACCCTAACCCTAACCCTAAGGCCAACTCACTGTGTGAGCGTCAAAGCACATCTCTGCACCACTGGAACACTACTTGAGTTATCATTGAGATTTAGGCTTGTAACTACTAATTCTCAACTATTTAGCCCCTGGAATGTGTTTCTGTGCAGCTAACCCTGACCCTAACCCTAACCCTAACCCTAACCCTAACCCTAAGGCCAACTCACTGTGTGAGCGTCAAAGCACATCTCTGCACCACTGGAACACTACTTGAGTTATCATTGAGATTTAGGCTTGTAACTTCTAATTCTCAACTATTTAGCCCTTGGAATGTGTTTCTGTGCAGCTAACCCTGACCCTGACCCTAACCCTAACCCTAACCCTAACCCTAACCCTAAGGCCAAGTCTCTGTGTGAGCGTCAAAGCACATCACTGCACCACTGGAACACTACTTGAGTTATCATTGAGATTTAGGCTTGTAACTTCTAATTCTCAACTATTTAGCCCTTGGAATGTGTTTCTGTGCAGCTAACCCTGACCCTAACCCTAACCCTAACCCTGACCCTAACCCTAACCCTAACCCTAACCCTTAACCCTTAACCCTAACCCTAACCCCACATTCTAGAACACAACCTCACATTCTAAACCACGACCTCACATTTTAGAACATGACCTCACATTCTAAACCACGACCTCACATTCTAGAACACGACCTCACATTCTAGAACACGACCTCACATTCTAGAACACCTCACATTCTAAACCACGACCTCACATTCTAGAACACGACCTCACATTCTAGAACAGTGGTCCACAACCCCCGTCCATGGATCAATTGGGACCTGGCCGCACAACAAATAATTAATTTATTGTCAGAGTCTGAGCGATCATTTATTTTGAAGAGGACCGGATTCTCTAGTCTAGGATACATAAGAGCTTAGATTCCGACCCGCAATTCGGGCCGGGTTCGGGTTCACATTTTCCGCTCTTCTGTCGGGCTGAGTCGGGCAGCCCAGGGGGCAGAGCACGTGTGTGACATGCGCTAACCCTAACCCTAACCCCTAACCCCTAACCCCTAACCCCTAACCCCTAACCCTAAGGCCAACTCACTGTGTGAGCGTCAAAGTACATCTCTGCACCACTGGAACACTACTTGAGTTATCATTGAGATTTAAGCTTGTAACTACTAATTCTCAACTATTTAGCCCCTGGAATATGTTTCTGTGCAGTTAATGTCAAAAGGTTGTAAGAATAGAGACGTGTCACAAATGTACTTCTCAGGGGCTAAAAAGTCGTTTGCGAGCATAAAAAGGGTAAGCATGGGTGTTTCTCTGGAATGCTATGGGATAGACAGGAGATTTCAAATGTATGTTGCGCAGCTTCCCAAGCTCTACTTTGTCAGACAAAATGGTTCAGATATCTCTTATGGTTTTCTCACAAATTGAGTTTCCACGTTCTTGCTTCACTAAGGCCAACTCACTGTGTGAGCGTCAAAGCACATCTCTGCACCACTGGAACACTACTTTAGTTATTATTGAGATTTAGGCTTGTAACTACTAATTCTCAACTATTTAGCCCCTGGAATGTGTTTCTGTGCAGCTAACCCTGACCCTAACCCTAACCCGTAACCCTTAACCCTTAACCCTAACCCTAACCCCACATTCTAGAACACAACCTCACATTCTAAACCACGATGTTACATTCTAGAACACGACCTCACATTCTAATTCATGACCTCACATTCTAGAACACGACCTCACATTCTAAACCACGACCTCACATTCTAGAACACCTCACATTCTAATTCATGACCTCACATTCTAGAACACGACCTCACATTCTAATTCATGACCTCACATTCTAGAACACGACCTCACATTCTAGAACACGACCTCACATTCTAGAAGACCTCACATTCTAAACCACGACCTCACATTCTAGAACACGACCTCACATTCTTGAACAGTGGTCCACAACCCCCGTCCATGGATCAATTGGGACCTGGCCACACAACAAATAATTAATTTATTGTCAGAGTCTGAGCGATCATTTATTTTGAAGAGGACCGGATTCTCTAGTCTAGGATACATAAGAGCTTAGATTCCGACCCGCAATTCGGGCCGGGTTCGGGTTCACATTTTCCGCTCTTCTGTCGGGCTGAGTCGGGCAGCCCAGGGGGCAGAGCACGTGTGTGACATGCGCTAACCCTAACCCTAACCCCTAACCCCTAACCCCTAACCCTAAGGCCAACTCACTGTGTGAGCGTCAAAGCACATCTCTGCACCACTGGAACACTACTTGAGTTATCATTGAGATTTAAGCTTGTAACTACTAATTCTCAACTATTTAGCCCCTGGAATATGTTTCTGTGCAGTTAATGTCAAAAGGTTGTAAGAATAGAGACGTGTCACAAATGTACTTCTCAGGGGCTAAAAAGTCGTTTGCGAGCATAAAAAGGGTAAGCATGGGTGTTTCTCTGGAATGCTATGGGATAGACAGGAGATTTCAAATGTATGTTGCGTAGCTTCCCAAGCTCTACTTTGTCAGACAAAATGGTTCAGATATCTCTTATGGTTTTCTGACAAATTGAGTTTCCACGTTCTTGCTTCACTAAGGCCAACTCACTGTGTGAGCGTCAAAGCACATCTCTGCACCACTGGAACACTACTTGAGTTATCATTGAGATTTAGGCTTGTAACTACTAATTCTCAACTATTTAGCCCCTGGAATGTGTTTCTGTGCAGCTAACCCTAACCCTAACCCTAACCCTAACCCTAACCCTAAGGCCAAGTCTCTGTGTGAGTGTCAAAGCACATCTCTGCACCACTGGAACACTACTTGAGTTATCATTGAGATTTAGGCTTGTAACTACTAATTCTCAACTATTTAGCCCCTGGAATGTGTTTCTGTGCAGCTAACCCTGACCCTAACCCTAACCCGTAACCCTTAACCCTTAACCCTAACCCTAACCCCACATTCTAGAACACAACCTCACATTCTAAACCACGATGTTACATTCTAGAACACGACCTCACATTCTAATTCATGACCTCACATTCTAGAACACGACCTCACATTCTAATTCATGACCTCACATTCTAGAACACGACCTCACATTCTAGAACACGACCTCACATTCTAGAAGACCTCACATTCTAAACCACGACCTCACATTCTAGAACACGACCTCACATTCTAGAACAGTGGTCCACAACCCCCGTCCATGGATCAATTGGGACCTGGCCACACAACAAATAATTAATTTATTGTCAGAGTCTGAGCGATCATTGATTTTGAAGAGGACCAGATTCTCTAGTCTAGGATACATAAGAGCTTAGATTCTTGGCCAGGACCCGACCCGCAATTCGGGCCGGGTTCGGGTTCACATTTTCCGCTCTTCTGTCGGGCTGAGTCGGGCGGCCCAGGGGGCAGAGCACGTGTGTAACATGCGCTAACCCTAACCCCTAACACCTAACCCCTAACCCTAACCCTAACCCTAACCCTAAGGCCAACTCACTGTGTGAGCAGCAAAGCACATCTCTGCACCACTGGAACACTACTTGAGTTATCATTGAGATTTAGGCTTGTAACTACTAATTCTCAACTATTTAGCCCCTGAAATGTGTTTCTGTGCAGCTAACCCTGACCCTACCCCTACCCCTAACCCTAACCCTAACCCTAACCCTAACCCTAACCCTAACCCTAAGGCCAACTCACTGTGTGAGCGTCAAAGCACATCTCTGCACCACTGGAACACTACTTGAGTTATCATTGAGATTTAGGCTTGTAACTTCTAATTCTCAACTATTTAGCCCCTGGAATGTGTTTCTGTGCAGCTAACCCTGACCCTAACCCTTAACCCTTAACCCTAACCCTAACCCCACATTCTAGAACACAACCTCACATTCTAAACCACGACCTTACATTCTACAACACGACCTCACATTCTAAACCACAACCCCACATTCTAGAACACGACCTCACATTCTAATTCATGACCTCACATTCTAGAACACGACCTCACATTCTAGAACACCTCACATTCTAAACCACGACCTCACATTCTAGAACACCTCACATTCTAAACCACGACCTCACATTCTAGAACACGACCTCACATTCTAGAACACCTCACATTCTAAACCACGACCTCACATTCTAGAACACGACCTCACATTTTAGAACATGACCTCACATTCTAGAACACGACCTCACATTCTAGAACACCTCACATTCTAAACCACGACCTCACATTCTAGAACACGACCTCACATTCTAGAACACGACCTCACATTCTAGAACACGACCTCACATTCTAGAACAGTGGTCCACAACCCCCCTCCATGGATCAATTGGGACCTGGCCGCACAACAAATAATTAATTTATTGTCAGAGTCTGAGCGATCATTTATTTTGAAGAGGACCGGATTCTCTAGTCTAGGATACATAAGAGCTTAGATTCTTGGCCAGGACCCGACCCGCACTTCGGGCCGGGTTCGGGTTCACATTTTCCGCTCTTCTGTCGGGCTGAGTCGGGCGGCCCAGGGGGCAGAGCACGTGTGTAACATGCGCTAACCCTAACCCTAACCCCTAACCCTAACCCTAACCCTAACCCTAAGGCCAAGTCTCTGTGTGAGCGTCAAAGCACATCTCTGCACCACTGGAACACTACTTGAGTTATCATTGAGATTTAGGCTTGTAACTACTAATTCTCAACTATTTAGCCCCTGGAATGTGTTTCTGTGCAGCTAACCCTGACCTAACCCTAACCCTAAGGCCAAGTCTCTGTGTGAACGTCAAAGCACATCTCTGCACCACTGGAACACTACTTGAGTTATCATTGAGTTTTAGGCTTGTAACTACTAATTCTCAACTATTTAGCCCCTGGAATGTGTTTCTGTGCAGTTAATGTCAAAAGGTTGTAAGAATAGAGACGTGTCATAAATGTGCTTCTCAGGCGCTAAAAAGTCTTTTGCGATCTTAAAAAGGGTAAGCATGGGTGTTTCTCTGGAATGCTACGGGATAGACAGGAGATTTCAAATGTATGTTGTGTAGCCTCCCAAGCTCTACTTTGTCAGACAAAATGGTTCAGATATATCTTATGGTTTTCTCACAAATTGAGTTTCCACGTTCTTGTGGACCACTGTTCTAGAATGTGAGGTCGTGTTCTAGAATGTGAGGTCGTGGTTTAGAATGTGAGGTGTTCTAGAATGTTTAGAATGTGAGGTGTTCTAGAATGTGACCTCACATTCTAATTCACGACCTCACATTCTAAGGCCAACTCATTGTGTGAGCGTCAAAGCACATCTCTGCACCACTGGAACACTACTTGAGTTATCATTGAGATTTAGGCTTGTAACTACTAATTCTCAACTATTTAGCCCCTGGAATGTGTTTCTGTGCAGCTAACCCTGACCCTAACGCTAACCCTAACCCTAACCCTAAGGCCAACTCACTGTGTGAGCGTCAAAGCACATCTCTGCACCACTGGAACACTACTTGAGTTATCATTGAGATTTAGGCTTGTAACTTCTAATTCTCAACTATTTAGCCCCTGGAATGTGTTTCTGTGCAGCTAACCCTGACCCTAACCCTTAACCCTTAACCCTAACCCTAACCCCACATTCTAGAACACAACCTCACATTCTAAACCACGACCTTACATTCTACAACACGACCTCACATTCTAAACCACAACCCCACATTCTAGAACACGACCTCACATTCTAATTCATGACCTCACATTCTAGAACACGACCTCACATTCTAGAACACCTCACATTCTAAACCACGACCTCACATTCTAGAACACCTCACATTCTAAACCACGACCTCACATTCTAGAACACGACCTCACATTCTAGAACACCTCACATTCTAAACCACGACCTCACATTCTAGAACACGACCTCACATTTTAGAACATGACCTCACATTCTAGAACACGACCTCACATTCTAGAACACCTCACATTCTAAACCACGACCTCACATTCTAGAACACGACCTCACATTCTAGAACACGACCTCACATTCTAGAACACGACCTCACATTCTAGAACAGTGGTCCACAACCCCCGTCCATGGATCAATTGGGACCTGGCCGCACAACAAATAATTAATTTATTGTCAGAGTCTGAGCGATCATTTATTTTGAAGAGGACCGGATTCTCTAGTCTAGGATACATAAGAGCTTAGATTCTTGGCCAGGACCCGACCCGCAATTCGGGCCGGGTTCGGGTTCACATTTTCCGCTCTTCTGTCGGGCTGAGTCGGGCGGCCCAGGGGGCAGAGCACGTGTGTAACATGCGCTAACCCTAACCCTAACCCCTAACCCTAACCCTAACCCTAACCCTAAGGCCAAGTCTCTGTGTGAGCGTCAAAGCACATCTCTGCACCACTGGAACACTACTTGAGTTATCATTGAGATTTAGGCTTGTAACTACTAATTCTCAACTATTTAGCCCCTGGAATGTGTTTCTGTGCAGCTAACCCTGACCTAACCCTAACCCTAAGGCCAAGTCTCTGTGTGAACGTCAAAGCACATCTCTGCACCACTGGAACACTACTTGAGTTATCATTGAGTTTTAGGCTTGTAACTACTAATTCTCAACTATTTAGCCCCTGGAATGTGTTTCTGTGCAGTTAATGTCAAAAGGTTGTAAGAATAGAGACGTGTCATAAATGTGCTTCTCAGGCGCTAAAAAGTCGTTTGCGAGCATAAAAAGGGTAAGCATGGGTGTTTCTCTGGAATGCTACGGGATAGACAGGAGATTTCAAATGTATGTTGTGTAGCCTCCCAAGCTCTACTTTGTCAGACAAAATGGTTCAGATATATCTTATGGTTTTCTCACAAATTGAGTTTCCACGTTCTTGTGGACCACTGTTCTAGAATGTGAGGTCGTGTTCTAGAATGTGAGGTCGTGGTTTAGAATGTGAGGTGTTCTAGAATGTTTAGAATGTGAGGTGTTCTAGAATGTGACCTCACATTCTAATTCACGACCTCACATTCTAAGGCCAACTCATTGTGTGAGCGTCAAAGCACATCTCTGCACCACTGGAACACTACTTGAGTTATCATTGAGATTTAGGCTTGTAACTACTAATTCTCAACTATTTAGCCCCTGGAATGTGTTTCTGTGCAGCTAACCCTGACCCTAACGCTAACCCTAACCCTAACCCTAAGGCCAACTCACTGTGTGAGCGTCAAAGCACATCTCTGCACCACTGGAACACTACTTGAGTTATCATTGAGATTTAGGCTTGTAACTTCTAATTCTCAACTATTTAGCCCCTGGAATGTGTTTCTGTGCAGCTAACCCTGACCCTAACCCTAACCCTAACCCGTAACCCTTAACCCTTAACCCTAACCCTAACCCCACATTCTAGAACACAACCTCACATTCTAAACCACGACCTCACATTCTAGACCACGACCTCACATTCTAAACCACGACCTCACATTCTAGAACACGACCTCACATTCTAAACCACGACCTCACATTCTAGAACACCTCACATTCTAGAACAGTGGTCCACAACCCCCGTCCGTGGATCAATTGGGACCTGGCCGCACAACAAATAATTAATTTATTGTCAGAGTCTGAGCGATCATTTATTTTGAAGAGGACCGGATTCTCTAGTCTAGGATACATAAGAGCTTAGATTCTTGGCCAGGACCCGACCCGCAATTCGGGCCGGGTTCGGGTTCACATTTTCCGCTCTTCTGTCGGGCTGAGTCGGGCGGCCCAGGGGGCAGAGGCACGCACGTGTGTAAACATGCGCTAACCCTAACCCTAACCCCTAACCCCTAACCCTAAGGCCAACTCACTCTGTGAGCGTCAAAGCACATCTCTGCACCACTGGAACACTACTTGAGTTATCATTGAGATTTAGGCTTGTAACTACTAATTCTCAACTATTTAGCCCCTGGAATGTGTTTCTGTGCAGCTAACCCTGACCCTAACCCTAACCCTAACCCTAACCCTAACCCTAAGGCCAACTCACTGTGTGAGCGTCAAAGCACATCTCTGCACCACTGGAACACTACTTGAGTTATCATTGAGATTTAGGCTTGTAACTACTAATTCTCAACTATTTAGCCCCTGGAATGTGTTTCTGTGCAGCTAACCCTGACCCTAACCCTAACCCGTAACCCTTAACCCTTAACCCTAACCCTAACCCCACATTCTAGAACACAACCTCACATTCTAAACCACGACCTTACATTCTACAACACGACCTCACATTCTAAACCACGACCTCACATTCTAGAACACGACCTCACATTCTAATTCATGACCTCACATTCTAGAACACGACCTCACATTTTAGAACATGACCTCACATTCTAAACCACGACCTCACATTCTAGAACACGACCTCACATTCTAGAACACGACCTCACATTCTAGAACACCTCACATTCTAAACCACGACCTCACATTCTAGAACACGACCTCACATTCTAGAACAGTGGTCCACAACCCCCGTCCATGGATCAATTGGGACCTGGCCACACAACAAATAATTAATTTATTGTCAGAGTCTGAGTGATCATTTATTTTGAAGAGGACCGGATTCTCTAGTCTAGGATACATAAGAGCTTAGATTCTTGGCCAGGACCCGACCCGCAATTCGGGCCGGGTTCGGGTTCACATTTTCCGCTCTTCTGTCGGGCTGAGTCGGGCGGCCCAGGGGGCAGAGCACGTGTGTAACATGCGCTAACCCTAACACTAATTAGGGTCTACTAGGGGAAATGTAGACATGTTGGGTCCAAAAAAAACCAACTTACCAGTGAAAACTTTGGACACATTTTTCGACTCTTTCCTATGTTGCTAAAAATGTGAAACTACTATATACTGAACCTATAAATTTTGGTCAATTTTTACAAAAAAATGTTTTTCTTCTAACTCTTTTATTTTAAAAGTTTAAATCGGTGTAATTCCACAAAAATTATAGGGGGCGCTGGACTTTTTTCTGAACAAATATCTCCTTAAAGAGAAGAAGAGGAAGACCAACATCGACCTTTATGTCCCTAGCCCTTCCCACTATTTCTTGACCAATCACATCATGGCCCAACTTTATCGTATGCGGTCCAACATCCACATTTCTCCCTAACCCTTCCCACTATTTCTTGACCAATCACATCATGGCCCAACTTCATCGTATGCGGTCCAACATCCACATTTCTCCCTAACCCTTCCCACTATTTCTTGACCAATCACATCATGGCCCAACTTCATCGTATGCGGTCCAACATCCACATTTCTCCCTAACCCTTCCCACTATTTCTTGACCAATCACATCATGGCCCAACTTCATCATGGTCCAACATTCACATTTCTCCCTAACCCTTCCCACTATTTCTTGACCAATCACATCATGGCCCAACTTCATCGTATGCGGTCCAACATTCACATTTCTCCCTAACCCTTCCCACAATTTCTTTAACTGTCATATGATGCCCAAATTCCCCATATGCTGCCCAACCTCCACATTTATGTCCCCAACCCTTCCCACTATTTCTTTAACTGTCATATGATGCCCAAATTCCCCGTATGCTGTCCAACCTCCACATTTATGTCCCCAACCCTTCCCACTATTTCTTTAACTGTCATATGATGCCCACATTCCCCGTATGTGGTCCAACATTAACATATATTTCCGTAACTTACTACAACGGCTTTGTGAACCAAATGATGGCACACTTTTTTCATATATAACCATTAGGTTTGGATTGATCTTTATTGTGCTGAAAATGGTCCAGATTAAATGGTCAACAGAAAATAACCCGTAACTCTTTTCAATAAAATTGTGTCAAACATGGAGAAATATCTCATCATCATCATCTCTTTGCATCTTTTGCTTTTTCTCCTCTTTCTCAACAGAAGAGTCTAACAGAATTTACATCTTCATTGGGGGTAAACTTGTGTAACACATATTTGGGCCTTTACAGTGGCAACTTTGGAGAAGAACCACAGTTATGTCCACATTCTTAAAAAAATACTTTTCAATCCTTACCTTGAAAATAACACATTACACTGTATGATGGTTCTAAGACCCAACTTCACCATTCAAGTCCCTTCTATAATAAATCCAAGAAAAAGTGTCACGGGGGCGGGTGGAAGGGAGGACACGAATGCGGAACCACAAGACGGGTGTGAAACAGGGTTAATTAAACAAAACGGGAATAAACAAAGGGGTAGGTAGGGACACCGGAGTGAGCAGGAAACGGGAAAGAGCAGGGAGACGCAGGCAGACCGGAGCATACGGGAACACAGGGGCAGGGAGGCAGCTGTGGCCAGGCACACCGGAGGCAGGTAGGCAGGAACAGGTAGGAACGGGGGAGCAGGGAGTCGGAAGCCAGTAGGAACAAAGGAGCGAAGACACTGGACCAACAGGCAGGGACACAGGAACGAAGAGACAGGAATGACAGGAACTAGATGCTGTTGCAATAGCTGAAGCTATTGCGAGTGACTGCGCAATTGAATTCGTGTGATGTTGGTATGATCCGGGATTCGAACCCACGATCTCCTTCTTGGGAGGCAGAAGCTCTAGCTCTAGCCGCTCTGCCACCGTGCACCTGCCAAAAACAGTTTAAACAGCAAACTTTCCTGAGGACCAACAGAAAGGCTCCCACTATAAAAGATAGGGAAAAACTGCTTGGCAAATTATGAAAAAACTACAAAAGGTACATGTACCAAAAGTAATAGCAGACATTAGAAGACCAGGAACTATTGAAAAATGCAAAAAAAATTAAAAGAATCAAAAAACTGTGGCCTGTGAAACGTGCCGAAAAACAGGAAAATACAAGAACAAATAGTGACTGCCTATGCATAGGCAGTCACTCAATAACAGGCACACAGGAGCAGCACAGGATCCACAGACAAAAAACGAACTGCCCCCAAATGGGAGCCAGAACAGGCTACCTGAGCTACAGGTAACGAGGCAAGTGGCAGCAGGTGAGCAAGCAGCCAGCACCTGCAGACCACACCCAGGGAGGAGGAACAGGAAGTAGGGGGCAGACAGCAGGGAGAGCAGCCCTAGGGGCGAACCCTGAAAAAAATGGCATTTCCTGGTTTTGGGTTTCCAAGCTCCCTCACATAATTTACGTCTTCATTGTGGGTAAAATTGTGTAACACATATTTGGACCTTTACAGTGGCAAGTTTGGAGAAGAACCACAGTTATGTCCACATCCCGATAAAATAATTTGAAATCCTTACCTTAAAGATGACCAAACATTACTATAATAAGACCCAGAATAAAAATAATTCCCTAGTTTTGGGTTCCCAGGCTGCCTCACATAATTTACATCTTCATGGGGGGTAAACTTGTGTCAGACATATTTGGGCCTTTACAGTGGCAAGTTTGGAGAAGAACCACAGTTATTTCCACATTCTTAAAAAATCCTTTTAAATCCTTTCCTTAAAGATGACCCAACATTGCAGTGTATGATGGTTCTAAGACCCAACTTCACCATTCAAGTCCCTTTCATGAAAATACCCACAATAAGTTCATTTCCTAGTTTTGGGGTTCCCAAACTCCCTCACATAATGTACGTCTTCATTGGGGGTAAACTCGTGTCAGATATATTTGGACTTTTGAGTGTCAAGATTGGAGAAGAACCACAGTTATGTTATGTCCACATAATGATAAAATAATTTGAAATCCTTACCTTAAAGATGACCCAACATTACAGTGTATGATGGTTCTAAGACCCAACTTCACCATTCAAGTCCCTTTCATAAAAAGACCCACAATAAGGTCATTTGCTGGTTTTGGGTTCCCAAGCTCCCGCACATAATTTATGTCTTCATTGGGGGTAAACTTGTGTCAGACATATTTGGGCCTTTATAGTGGCAAGTTTGGAGAAGAACCACAACTATGTCCACATTCTTAAAAAATACTTTTAAATCCTTACCTTAAAGATGACCCAACATTACAGTGTATGATGGTTCTAAGACCCAACTTCACCATTCAAGTCCCTTTAATAAAAAGACCCACAATAAGGTCATTTCCTTTGGGTTCCCAAGCTCCCTCACATAATTTACGTCTTCATTTGGGGTAAAATTGTGCAACATATAATTTGGCCTTTACAATGGCAAGTTTGGAGAAGAACCACAGTTATGTCCACATCCCGATAAAATATTTTGAAATCCTTACCTTAAAGATGACCAAACATTACTATAATAAGACCCAGAATAAAAATAATTTCCTAGTTTTGGGTTCCCAGGCTGCCTCACATAATTTACGTCTTCATTGGGGGTAAACTTGTGTAACACATATTTGGGCCTTTACAGTGGCAAGTTTGGAGAAGAACCACAGTTATGTCCACATTCTTAAAAAATACTTTTAAATCCTTACCTTAAAGATGACCCAACATTACAGTATATGATGGTTCTAAGACCCAACTTCACCATTCAAGTCCGTTTAATAAAAAGACCCACAATAAGGTCATTTCCTTTGGGTTCCCAAGCTCCCTCACATAATTTACGTCTTCATTTGGGGTAAAATTGTGCAACATATAATTTGGCCTTTACAATGGCAAGTTTGGAGAAGAACCACAGTTATGTCCACATCCCGATAAAATATTTTGAAATCCTTACCTTAAAGATGACCAAACATTACTATAATAAGACCCAGAATAAAAATAATTTCCTAGTTTTGGGTTCCCAGGCTGCCTCACATAATTTACGTCTTCATTGGGGGTAAACTTGTGTAACACATATTTGGGCCTTTACAGTGGCAAGTTTGGAGAAGAACCACAGTTATGTCCACATTCTTAAAAAATACTTTTAAATCCTTACCTTAAAGATGACCCAACATTACAGTATATGATGGTTCTAAGACCCAACTTCACCATTCAAGTCCCTTTCATAAAAAGACCCACAATAAGGTCATTTCATGGTTTTGGGTTCCCAAGCTCCCTCACATAATTTACGTCTTCATTGGGGGTAAACTTGTGTCAGACATATTTGGGCCTTTATAGTGGCAAGTTTGGAGAAGAACCACAACTATGTCCAAATTCTTAAAAAAATACTTTTAAATCCTTACCTTAAAGATGACCCAACATTACAGTATATGATGGTTCTAAGACCCAACTTCACCATTCAAGTCCCTTTAATAAAAAGACCAACAAGAAGGTCATTTCCTTTGGGTTCCCAAGCTCCCTCACATAATTTACGACTTCATTGGGGGTAAAATTGTGTAACATATAATTTGGCCTTTTCAGTGGCAAGTTTGGAGAAGAACCACAGTTATGTCCACATCCCGATAAAATATTTTGAAATCCTTACCTTAAAGATGACCAAACATTACTATAATAAGACCCAGAATAAAAATAATTTCCTAGTTTTGGGTTCCCAGGCTGCCTCACATAATTTACATCTTCATGGGGGGTAAACTTGTGTCAGACATATTTGGGCCTTTACAGTGGCAAGTTTGGAGAAGAACCACAGTTAAATACAGATACTTTTCACCAAATCTTTTTTTAAATGATGCAGTGAGTGCAAACAGCCACTAGATGGTGCCAAATCCTCTTGTGTCTGGACAGCAGCATAGTCTCATCAGTGCTGTTAAAACATGAGGTCCTAGAAATGTCACCAAGGACTATTTTTCAAATGTTTCTTGTTTTTTTTATGTTTTCCGAGTTTCAAAGTATACAAAGTTTTCTTTCAAAGTTTTCAGTTTTCCAAGTATTCAGAGTTTTCCAATGATTTCCAATTGTTTTCAGCATTTATTTATTTATTTTTTCAGATATTTTTCACCAAATCTTTTTCAAAATTACGCAGTCACTCGCAATGGCTTCAGCCATTGCAACAGCATCTAGTTTGTTTTTATGTTTGATTTCATGACTGTGTGTGTGTTAAAATATTGTGGCATTATTAAAATGTGAAGATGCATCGAGTTATTTTACTCCCTTTCCTTTATGTGAAATTCCAACTTATAGATCACTGTGAAGGCACAAATGTGAGCTAATGTGACTGCTATTGCTCTGATTATTGATGTTGCTTGTATTATGATTTAAAGCATCTTTACATGTTCTGTAAAGCAGCGGTTCTTAAACTTTTTCAGTCGCGACCCCAAAAATAACAATAGTTTACATTCGCGACCCCCAAACACAAAAAATAGGCGACACGCAGAGTGATAAATTAGCCTTGTATCTAATGTTTGACTTTATTTTGAGAATACAGACCTAGAAAATGACCAACAAATAGGAATCTACATTCACCACTGCATTTGAAGGGTGTCAAGCCTTGTTTAAGACTATTGTATACATTTTTCCCATCATCTGGGGACCCCTGGAAATCATTTCGCGACCCCATTTGGGGTCCCGACCCCTAGTTTGAGAACCACTGCTGTAAAGCACTTTGCATTACTTTAGATAATGCAATATTTTAAATACTGTGGATAATGTTAGATTAGACTGGCAGTATAATTTAATATTATCACAAGTGTCATGCGTCAATAAACAGGAAACAGCTGATGCTAACGTGTGCTAGCTGTGTTTTGGTTAACATCTGTGGGATGGACATACAAGTTATCCTCAGTGGAAGTGGTTCATCACTAGATCAAGTCAGCTTTTGGTGAGAAATAAATAGTTTGTGTTTACATCTGTTTCTTTCTTGTCCAAACCCTGGACACTGGAGACACTTTTGGCCCGTCCCAATCTGCACCAAAGCAAACTAGTCAAAGCCCAGCTAACCTCACCAAACCGAATAAATAAAAAACAGAAAAGGACTATTTCTACTACTGTTATAATACTGTCCCATGTAAGGCACGCCGTGTAAGGCTGGTAAGGAATGTAACAACACCATCTGTATTTAAAAAAATATTCCAATATATTCCATAAATATAATATTCCATATATTCCAAATGACAATTACCACAGTTTTGTACACTGCAGCTCAGGGGCCAAGTTGCAAGCCCAAAGAAAAGGAAATGAAAAGTCATGGTACCTGTGAGTTGTTGCTGCCAGGGCCATATCCTACAGTCTTCACACCTGTTAGAAGCTCCTGAGAGACTTCTCCATGTCCACTGTCCGATCACACAGCTCCTTGTGTCGCTCTATGTTCTGAAGCAGGACTTTTTTCTGTTGGGCAATTTTGCGCACAATTTTCTGCCTGTTTTTGGACAATGCGTTATAATGTTTTGGTTACATACTGCATTTTTCCTTCTCTTACCATTCTGTGGACAGAGGAGGTGTTTTTTTTGCACAGATGCTTGTAAACAATGTCTCTATCGACTGCTGGACTTCTTCTGTTACACCACGGACGATCTCAGAGGCATCTAAACACAAAAACAAAGTAGTTGACAATAAATAATCTCACCAGGAGCAGAACGTGGCAAACCCACGGCTCAAGCATTTCTGCAGAACAATTCAATTCTGCCTGAATGTCATCCAGTTTCTTGGCGGCTTTTTCAGCGTCCTTTAAAACCTTTGGCAAGAAGCAATCAAAAGCAAGTTGAATAGGCCATCACAAACAGTCCATACAATATTTCATTTATCAGAGTTTTATCTCTGGTAACAACAATGCCTAAATATTTCACCTCTTTCTTAACATTAATGTTGCATATTGATTGCAAAGGGCAATCCTTAAGTGCAAATAACTGGCCCGAGCCAGTAAACTAGCGAGGATCATTGTGTTTCGCTGGTTTCTTTCTTATTATTATTTTTCCCGTTTTCTTACCCTTTGAGCCCCGTTTTGCGCACGAAACTCAGAACAGTGATAGAGGACGGTGGACCCAGTAAAAAAATTAGGGTGCATTTTTGAGAAGCTTAAAAATGTTTCCAACTTTACATTTTGACTCCCATCCAGAGATCTTCTGCAATTTTGAAGGCATGCAGAGGACTGGTTTTAAAGGGGTTTTAAATATATAATTGTTATGTTTTAGTAATGCTTAAACTGGAGAATAATGCCAAAAATGTAACTGTAGACAATCAGCAGCTGTTGTACTCATCTTTTCTTCACGGTCGGTTCAACAGCCTGCTCTAATGACCATTTTAACATTATCTACAGGTGACGTAAATGTCTATGAAGATCAAAAAACAATGACAATGGTACAGTATGGAGGATTTTCATGTAAAAATGTAATTTATTAAATTGTAAAAAATATTTTGCAGATGACGAGGAAACAACCAACTACATAAATGTCCCAGTCAACACCTCATAAAATGTGTTCATTGAGTGGTGGTTGCTTTGGTAATGTCAGTCAGCATTTTGACTTGAGTTCAGCTCACCTGCATCACGATGCTTCAGATGGGCTTTTATTATAAGCCTATATTCCACCAAGAAAGTCCCACTGAGATTTTGCATGAAGGGAGGAGCCCTTTGTACATGTTTTGGTCTTGCCATTTGATCAAATTAAATAAATAACAACTGACCCAATTCTGACCCCGTATGATACCATGTAAAACCATGTAATGTTGACCTATAATTACACAGTAGTGCAAAGCTGGCTCTACAAAAAGGAGGTAAAACAATGCTCATATACATATGCAGAATTATCTATTGTCTGACAAAGTAGAGCTTGGGAAGCTACACAACATACATTTGAAATCTCCTGTCTATCCCACAGCATTCCAGAGAAACATCCATGTTTACCCTTTTTATGCTCGCAAACGAGTTTTTAGCGCCTGAGAAGCACATTTGTAACACGTCTCTATTCTTACAACCTTTTGACATTAACTGCACAGAAACACATTCCAGGGGCTAAATAGTTAAGAATTAGTAGTTACAAGCCTAAATCTCAATGATAACTCAAGTAGTGTTCCAGTGGTGCAGAGATGTGCTTTGACGCTCACACAGTGAGTTGGCCTTAGTGAAGCAAGAACGTGGAAACTCAATTTGTGAGAAAACCATAAGAGATATCTGAACCATTTTGCCTGACAAAGTAGAGCCTGGGAAGCTACACAACATACATTTGAAATCTCCTGTCTATCCCACTGCTGTGCGAGCATAAAAAGGGTAAACATGGATGTTTCTCTGGAATGCTTTCCAGAGAAACATCCATGTTTACCCTTTTTATGCTCGCAAACGACGTTTGAGCGCCTGAGAAGCACATTTGTAACACGTCTCTATTCTTACAACCTTTTGACATTAACTGCACAGAAACACATTCCAAGGGCTAAATAGTTGAGAATTAGTAGTTACAAGCCTAAATCTCAATGATAACTCAAGTAGTGTTCCAGTGGTGCAGAGATGTGCTTTGACGCTCACAGAGTGAGTTGGCCTTAGGGTTAGGGTTAGGGTTAGGGTTAAGGCCCAGCCCCGCTCTGCTCCTGCTCTGCTCCTGCTCTGCTCCTGCTCAGCCCCACTCTGCTCCACTGAAGGCCCCTAAGCTCTCCTCTGCTCCTCCTGCCAGGGGCCTTCAGATCATTCCTCTTCCTGACTCTATGCTTCCTGACTTCACCGCTCCTTGTCGTGCTCGTCAGGCTCTCAAGCGTTACTCTTCTGCTCTGCTCGCTCGCCCTTGTCCTAAGCGTCCTCGGCTCAGCTCTTCTGCTGAGATCCCAGAGCTGAGCCCTAACCCCGCCCCTCTTGTCCCGTAGGTGGTGGTGGAGTCTGTGCCCCTGTTCCCTGGACCTAAGCCGGACTGGGTGCTGCAGATGGAGGCCTACCTGCAGGAGCGCCAGCTGGACTGGAAGGACTGGAAAAGGTCAAGTGAGCCTCAGAGGCCAATTCCTCCTCAAAGACACAACTACTCCTTTTATTTTTAAGAACCTGATCCTTTCTCTCTTTGTTTTTCTTTGAAGGAGCAGAAGAGGAGCTGGGAATCCACGGAGACGGCATCCAGGTCAAGGGTCATGCGGTATTTTGTAGAGCATGGAAATGTGTGTTTATTTAGTTTGTGTATAATTATTATGTTAATAGTCTGACTGATCTATGTTGGTGTGAATCAAAGTCACAAAAAATACCAAAAGACACTCAGAGATGCACAGGTCCTGGAGGCACATGGGTCCCCGAGCATGGAGATATTTTAGTGCTAACATTAGAATAGATTGTGTCCTAAATGGTTTCTGTAATTCTTTGTAATGCGCTGCTGTTTGGGATAAAATTTAACTTGGAGAAAAATGGTGAGTATTCAATTCACACAGATTGACTTTTTTGTTTTTTCTTTATTATTTTCCAACACCAGGTGACGTGACCCTAGAAAAGAGTAACAGGAGGGAAAAAGTACTGAAAGTTACACAAACAAACACCATACAGTGCAGGTATAACATAAGTTTATCTGTTTATACAAAAGTACAGTGGATTTATTTGTCTGTTGTTCTTCCAGTGAGATGGAACTTTTGACAGTGGAGAGATAGAGAGGAGGAGGAGGCTGATATCCATGTCCTCATATAAAATACAGGTTTGTCATCAAAATATGAATTGTATCATTTTTCCTTCTTCCAAGTACATTGTATAATTGTGTTTTTATAGGGATAAAAATGGGAGTGAGCCAATATGAACTTATGGATGTGCTGCAGAAAACAGGACAAAAAAAGACATTGAACAAAACAGAACAAGAAATAAACACAAGAACCAAAACAGGCCAAAAGTAAACAGGCTCAGACTCAGCAGCTTTCCATTTGACCCAGGACAGAGTCATATAAAGCACCTCCCCGGACGGGACCAAATGTACCGCCCCTCTCCTCTCTCTGCACCTCCTGCCAAGGTCTCACTCCCTCTGCTCCTCCTGCCTCTGCTATGCTCTGTGTCGCCAAGTTTCCCAGGTCGAGGCCTCGCACCTCCTCCTCCTCTGCTCTTCCCCCTCGCCCCTCCTCCTCTGCTCTTCCCCCTCGCTCCTCTCCTCTCTCTGCTCCTCCTGCCAAGGTCTCCTCTGCTGCTGAGCTCACTCGTCCGTACAGAAGTTTTCTGGGGAGATAAACGAGTGGCAAGGATTTTGGAGTCAATACGAAACGGCAATTCACAACAATGCAAGTTTGAGCAAACCGGATAAATTCAGTTATTTAAAATCATTTCTGACAAACACTGCAGCGAGCGCGGTTGCTGGGCTTGCACTTACAGAAGAAAATTAAGACAATGCCATTGATATGCTCAAAGGCCGTTTTGGTGAATAAACGTGAATAAACTGATAAATATGACTGCAGTGAAACGAGCACATGATGTGGCGTCACTGCGCAAATGATATGATGACTGTGAAGTCCAGGTGCGAAGCCTTGACGCACTGGGCGTCGTGTCCGATGCATATGGGAGCCTCTTATGTCCCATATTGTTGAAAATGATTCCAGAAGAAATTGCTCTCGAGTTCACTCGTCAAAAGGCAGACAATGTGCTTAAAGCAAAGGAATTAATGGAGTTTCTAAAACTGGAAGTGGAAAGTAGAGAAAGGACTGTAAATCTGATACAAAGAGACCCTCCACAACAGGAGGAACAATATACGGCTCGAGACAGAGAGCAAAGAATAAGAAAAGGCCCAAGATACGCTGGCAACGTGCCGTCAGCCGCAACATTTCACACGTCAACAGGAAATGAATGAATGTTTGTTTTGTGGGCGAGGAGATCATAAATCAGAATGTGAAGAATTAACAGTTGAAACGATACGTGAAAAACTCAAACGTACAGGACGATGTTTTGTGTGTTTGGGACCCAGACATCTTGCACGTAATTGTAGAGCGCACGGAATAAAATGTGACATTTGTGGCCATAAACACTATAAATCTGTTTGCACCAACAACACACGTGTAAGAAAAAATAAAACCGATCCATGCCAACTGACAACTGATACAGTAGAATCTGCATTTCCAAGCAACTTTGAAGGAAATACTGTGCTGCTCCAAACGGCTACTATCTGGGTAGATGCACCCCAACAAAGCCAACTTACAAAATGTTTATTAGATGGAGGCAGTCAGTGCAGTTTTATCCGTGAAGATATTTCCAGAGCTTTAAATCTCCCTGTGGTGGGGTCCGAAATAATAAAACTACACGCGTTTGGATCCGTGACACATAAAAGGGTAACTGCAAGAAGGGTAAAGGTTAATTTACGCAATCTGAAAACAAATGAAAGCGTCAATGTGGAATTACTGGAAACGCCCACCATGTGCTCGATAAAATTAAGGGCAGCTGATGAGAAACTAAGACAAAGTTTGGAAAACAGGATTACAAGTTGCTGATACACCAGTGAGAGGCATGGAAACAGAGGAGCTCGGAATATTGATCGGAGGAGATTATTATTGGAGCATCGTCACTGGACGGACAATCTATATAACCAAGTGACAAATGAATATTTGGCTGAAGGCATAATTGAGAAATTACAAGATTTAACAACAGAAAATCCTGTTTATTATTTGCAGCACCATCCAGTGATAAGAGAAAACAGAAGTACAACAAAATTACACGTTGTGTTTGATGCCTCATCACATGAAAAGATCAAATTTGATCAAATTTAGACAACACAAAATTGCAATGATGGCAGATGTGACAAAGGCGTTCCTACAAATTTCTTTGAACGAAAGGGACCGCGATGTGTTACGTTTTTTGTGGCTGGATGACAAACCAACACCATCTGATGAATCAAAAGTGTGCACAATGAGAATGAAGAATTGGTGCGTCTGCCGGTCCGTTTCTGTTGGCAGCCACAATAAAACACCACCTGGGATTGCATCAAACTTCGTACCCAAATGAAGTTAAAAAACTGAACGAATGTCTATATGTGGATGACTTTATCACAGGCGTGGAAAATATTGTCGAGGCAATAAACTTATCGAACAGAGCAAATGAAATAATGGGCGGAGCAAGCATGAAACTCTGCAAATGGAGCACACATTCAGCTGTGTTGCAAAATATCTGGGCTCAAGATGAAAATACAGAATCAGTGCCAATAAAGGGACAAAATCCATTGAAAGATTTAGGGCTATACTGTATCATGTATGAAACTAACAAACTCATCAAACATTTGAAAACTAAGAGTGACCCTAAACGGGGTGTACTGCAGATGGCTGCGCACATATTCGACCCTATTGGTTTCTTGTCGCCATTCACCATCCGTGTAAAATGCCTCTTTCAAAACATGTGGGAGAAAGGAATTTCATGGGATGAACCTCTCCCCGAAGATTTGTTAATTAAATGGCATCAATGGTGTTCAGAGATCCCCTGTTTGAACTCAATCTCCATATCTAGACGTTATGACGCAGTGAAGGAGGAACGTTTAGACGCGGTCATTACACTCAGAGAAAGTCCTGTGTTTACGGATGCAAGTGAAAGAGCATACTGTGCCACAGCCTTTCTAAAATGCACAAAATCAGATGGACAATGCACTACAAGTCTAGTCGCCTCGAAGACGAAGGTCGCACCATTGAAAAAACTGACTCTGCCCAGATTGGAGCTAATGGGAGCTAATCTATCCCTCTGCCATTGAACTCATGAACACGTTATAACACCTGCCACTTTATCAATCATATAATAAAAGAGCTATTTATATATCTTGCTACTATTTTATTCATTGTTTTATGTTGCACCTTACGTCAAAACAAGTTCCTATTTTTGTGAAGTTTGATTGCTGACAATGGCAATAATTCTGATTTAGAGAGAGGAATGCCCATTTGGGAAAGTGGTTAAATCCCCACTGTCTCCATCAACACGGCTCCGGAGCCGCACAGGGCGTGGCTCTGTCCTCGCCCCCATGGTCCAAGCACCATTTCACGGAGCACTCAGGTCTCCAGCTGTGCGTAAACGTGTGATGCTTGACACCCTGTGAGCTCAGTTACCCCCGGGGGTAAGAGCATATGGACTTGTCCTTATCTAACCGACCAAGACCAGGTCCAGAACAACGAGAAATGCAGCGCAGTGAGTGCAGCACAGCACCACGGGCACGGTCACAGCCGGAGACCCCAGTGCTCCGTGGAATGCTTGGTCCACAGGGCGCAGGAGCCGTGTGTCTGATCAGGTGCTGTTGTGCTGTCAGTCTGGACCAGTCTGAGCGGGCCACGGAGAGCTCGTTCACGGGGAATGGAGCGTAACACGGGCTTTTCCCTGAGTGCCCGGACTAAGACTAAACCAGGTCCAGATCCGGGCTCTGAGCTCAGCATGCGCCGCAGTCATGCAGCTCTTTGCTCGTAGACTTTAGACCGCACATGCTGCTGGTTTCCTCAGCAGCAGCATCACAGCCGCTGCAGTGGACGTGTGGACGATCCACAAAGTGCACACCGCAGACGTCTCACAAAGCAGTCCAGACCTTTGGGCCCGAGTTGGTTGTCACTAGTGCGGGGAACACATGAACTGTAGTCGCTGTTATGTTGCTGGAGCTTAATTTCATAATTTCATAATCGAAATTATGACTTTTAAACTCGAAATTACGACTTTTAAACTCGAAATTATGACTTCCTGTGAGCTTTTATTTTTTTCACTGGCGGAAACGGGCCTCCATACTAACTTATCAAGTGGCACACAGTTGGATAAGCGATCAAGAATTCTGTCTTTAAAACCGTTCTTGGACGAAGTTAGACTTTTACGCGTCGGTTACAAGAAGCAAACTGGTCCTTCTCACAGAAGCATCCAATAATCCTCGCCGGTGAAGACGTGTTTTCTGAGCCACATTCGAGAAACATTTTGGAAGGGAAGACAAATTACAAAAAAGTGTCCAAAAACCTTTAATTTGCAAAAGGACTCACGCCAAGGCTGGACACCAGGTCAGCGCGCCACTGCGTGTAAGGGAGCGCGTAAACGCCACGTTCTAGAGACTAGAGTTTTTATCCTTGTCCCCAACCTCTGTTTTTCCCCCCTTTACTTTGAATGAATTAATAAATTGAACGAAAACTTTCACTCTGCCTACGAAGTTCCTGTCCACATTTCACTACACAGGTCCTGGAGACGCACAGGTCCTGCTGCATGTGGCGCTGTTCCCTACAAATGCATCCTTCCTCAGAAGGATCACGGATGTTACGGCCACAGTTTGAAGTGTTGAATAAGAAAAAATATATGAAAAATAATCAAAAGATAATAACTTGGCAGACCAAATGAACATTTCTATTAACTATTCATTAACACTTCATAAATGTCCATGTTCTTTGAGCCCAGTCCTTGTCAGTTGGTTCATTCATTCATTAATCTTAGTCCAATATTTATGAACAGTCAGACAATCGAAAAACTTCTAAATAATTGAGTGACTGCACTATTTGTTCTTGTATATTTATTATTATAGGAGTTTCCCTTTTTTTTTCTCCTGTTTTTCGGTCACAGTTTTTAAATAAAAAAAATAAAATTATTTTTCAATAGTTCCTAGTCTTCTAATGTCTGCTATTACTTTTGGTATATGTACCTTTTGTAGTTTTTTCACAATTTTAAATTTTCGGAGCACTTTTTCCTTTCTTTTAGAGTGGGAGCCTTTCAGTTGGCAGTGTTTACTTTTAAATTTTGGTGTTTAAACTCTTTTAACTGTGTCATTTATTTTTCAATTTCCACAGTTTCAACATATTTCAAAAGTGCTCGATGTGGTGATTCTTCTGATGTGTTTCTTGTCTTTGTAAGTGCTATAGTTTTTGTACAGTGACGAGTTAGTGTTTCCTATTCTTTACAATGGACTGGTTCAGTCTGTGTGTGGCTGTTGCCATGGCGTCCAGCACTTCCCTCATTATAATGGACTGAGCTTCAAACAGTGCACTGTCACCAGCATTTACAAAGGTTTAGACTTTTACAAGACTTTAAGAATTTTAAAGTTTGTAGTACTATCAAGTATTACAACACTTCATATATTTAATATTTTTAATACTTTTGAATCCTTTTAATAATTTTTAAAATACTTTTTAATACTTTTTTCAAATGTATATATATTTTAACATATACATATATTTTTTTTAAATATTTTATTTTCAATCATTTAATTTTCTTCATGTCCACATCCCGATAAAATATTTTGAAATCCTTACCTTAAAGATGACCAAACATTACTATAATAAGACCCAGAATAAAAATAATTTCCTAGTTTTGGGTTCCCAGGCTGCCTCACATAATTTACATCTTCATGGGGGGTAAACTTGTGTCAGACATATTTGGGCCTTTACAGTGGCAAGTTTGGAGAAGAACCACAGTTATTTCCACATTCTTAAAAAATACTTTTAAATCCTTACCTTAAAGATGACCCAACATTACAGTGTATGATGGTTCTAAGACCCAACTTCACCATTCAAGTCCCTTTCATAAAAATACCCACAATAAGTTCATTTCCTAGTTTTGGGGTTCCCAAACTCCCTCACATAATGTACGTTTTCATTGGGGGTAAACTCGTGTCAGATATGTTTGGACTTTTGAGTGTCAAGATTGGAGAAGAACCACAGTTATGTCATGTCCACATAATGATAAAATAATTTGAAATCCTTACCTTAAAGATGACCCAACATTACAGTGTATGATGGTTCTAAGACCCATCTTCACCATTCAAGTCCCTTTCATAAAAAGACCCACAATAAGGTCATTTGCTGGTTTTGGGTTCCCAAGCTCCCGCACATAATTTATGTCTTCATTGGGGGTAAACTTGTGTCAGACATATTTGGGCCTTTATAGTGGCAAGTTTGGAGAAGAACCACAACTATGTCCAAATTCTTTAAAAAATACTTTTAAATCCTTACCTTAAAGATGACCCAACATTACAGTGTATGATGGTTCTAAGACCCAACTTCACCATTTAGGTCCCTTTCATAAAAAGACCTACAATAAGGTAATTTCCTGGTTTTGGGTTCCCAAGCTCCCTCACATAATTTACGTCTTCATTGGGGGTAAACTTGTGTAACACATATTTGGGCCTTTACAGTGGCAAGTTTGGAGAAGAACCACAGTTATGTCCACATTCTTACAAAATACTTTTAAATCCTTACCTTAAAGATGACCCAACATTACAGTGTATGATGGTTCTAAGACCCAACTTCACCATTCAAGCCCCTTTAATAAAAAGACCCACAATAAGGTCATTTCCTTTGGGTTCCCAAGATCCCTCACATAATTTACATCTTTATTGGGGGTAAACTTGTGTCAGACATATTTGGGCCTTTACAGTGGCAAGTTTGGAGAAGAACCACAGTTATGTTCACATTCTTAAAAAATACTTTTAAATCCTTACCTTAAAGATGACCCAACATTACAGTGTATGATGGTTCTAAGACCCAACTTCACCATTTAGGTCCCTTTCATAAAAAGACCCACAATAAGGTCCATCCATCCATCCATCTTCTTCCGCTTATCCGGGACCGGGTCGCGGGGGCAGCAGTCTAAGCAAAGACTCCCAGACTTCCTTCACCCCAGACACTTCCTCCAGCTCCTCCGGGGAGATCCCGAGGCGTTCCCAGGCCAGCCGAGAGACATAGTCCCTCCAGCGTGTCCTGGGTCTACCCCGGGGCCGCCTCCCGGTGGGACATGCCCAGAACACCTCCCGAGGGAGGCATCCAGAAGGCATCCGGAACAGATGCCCGAGCCACCTCAGCTGGCTCCTCTCGACGTGGAGGAGCAGCGGCTCTACTCCAAGCTCCCCCCGTGTGACCGAGCTCCTCACCCTATCTCTAAGGGAGCACCCAGCCACCCGGCGGAGGAAGCTCATTTCGACCGCTTGTATCCGCGATCTTGTCCTTTCGGTCATTACCCAAAGCTCATGACCATAGGTGAGGGTAGGAACGTAGATTGACCGGTAAATCGAGAGCTTGGTCTTTTGACTCAGCTCTTTCTTCACCACAACGGATCGATACAGCGCCCGCATCACTGCAGACGCTGCACCGATCCGCCTGTCAATCTCACGCTCCATCCGTCCCTCACTCGTGAACAAGACCCCGAGATACTTGAACTCCTCCACTTGAGGCAAGGACTCTCCACCCACCCGGAGAGGAAAAGCCACGGAAACAGGCTTGTAATTAACTTTACATGTGTAATAACCTTGATAAAATTTCTTGGCTGTCTCGGGGTCATGGCACATGAAGGCTGACACCTTCTCATATTGCCTCCGTCCCAGCTGCCGCTTTGACTGATGGTGAAAATGAAAGTATTTAATACATGTGTGCAACTTTCAACAATACACCAGACAAAACAAACAAAGAAAATGCAAAAACTTACATAAGTAGCAACAGATGACCTGAGCATGTTGAACGTTGGGCCAGGCCCCAGGTTCATTTCTTCCCAGCTACTTTTGAAGAGGTCAGGGAGTTTCAATAATGGCTGGCCGGTAGTTGTGTGGAAGAAGGTGGCAGCCTCCGCACCTCCCTCTACCTGTCCACGAATGTTGTTATATTTATGTAGCCACTCGTATTCTTCAGCAGCCAGAGGAATAGCTGCAGCCCCGAAAGACTTCTGAGTTTTATGATCACAAATCTATAATAACACACAGTTATCAAACAACTCTTGAATGTTGTGGGTTTATTTGTTTCATTAAACAAAATTTAACTTACACGGATTACACGGGCACCATTTTTGGCCACCTCAGCTTCTTCCACCTCTTTGATGGTCATGTTAATTAGAACACCCTTCCGGTGTCCTGTGGTGGCAACAAGGTACCCCCCAAGCAGTCCGAAGAAGTATTTTTGGTATTTTGTTACCCTTGGCTGCCTCTCAAGTTGAGCTTAAAAAAAAAAAAAGCATAGTTTACCTTTACTGGTGAGATCTATTGATTGGTTGTTGCGTCCCACTTTGGTGGGATGGATGTATTTTGTTATGCTGTTTTGTTATGCTTGTTATGCTGTTTGACTGAAAGAAATAAATTTCATTTCATTTCAGATCTATGAAGTCACCTGAACTCAATAAAATTTTATTCAGATGGCACCAAATTACAAATTAATTCAATCGCCAAGCATTTTACAAAGAAAGACCAAAACAAACCTAGCACTTGAAATAGTTGAAAAAGTAGTTGAGTATTGATACTTACCTATTGCCTGATTTATTCTTTTAGGCGCCTCTTCAATAAATGAAGAGTGCCTTATCGAGTCAATAAGATTGGCTAAAAATGACAAAAAAGACAATTACACTTCAGCACATATCTGAAATACCTGTCATACATGTATTTTGATTGAAGATATTGCAGGTAAAAACGTATTCAATAATAAAATATTTATTTCATGTTTCCATGTTGTGGGACAGTTTTTTCATAATCATCGCAATAATGTGTTTAATTGATGAACAGCTTCAATATTGTATAGAATTACATAAACATTTTTTATTATCAAGAGCTGTTTTCACAAAATGTGTTTTTCAGTATTGTTGAAAGCCAATACTGTAAATCTCTAATTTCCAGCCTTCAAATCAAATCAAATGAATTTATTTTTATAATGCCCAAAATCACAACAACAGTTGCCTCGATGGGCCACAGGTAGAAAGTAGATAATTGTCCCAGAATGCCCCTGTCCTTTGACCCTCCTTCAGGAAAAACTACAAAAAACCCCACGGGAAAAGTAGAAACCTCGGGGAGAACCACAGTGAAGGAGAGATCCTACTCCCACGGACGGACAGGCTGCAGATGAACTAGTACTATGTGCATGAACATGTGCAGGCAACATGCAATACATATTTCCTCATGTTTGTTAGTAATTTATAGCAGAAGTTATGATTTTTTCCCCCTTACCAGACTTGGCCCGTCTCACACTGAGCCGGTGGCTAGTGACCTCTCTCCCCAGGTCTCTGGATCGTGCCCGCAGCTCCACCATCAGGCCAGTGATTTGTCTCTCCCCCAGCTTTACTGACGTGGGGCGCATATTTGACAGATATTTTAGGAATCCCAAAATATCTGTCAAATATGATTTCACAGTTGTGGCTTTGAAGCCTTTTTCATTCAGGAGTGTTACAAACCTTTCAGGTGGAAAATTACAATTAGGTTATTTCATTTTTACTTATAGACAGATCATTTTGTAGTGTGTAAACTTACTCTCTAACTTTAACATGATTTGTGAGGAATTTCAGGTCAATGCTGGGGATGCGTGGGGCTGACATAAACTCCAGGAAACCGATGACATGGAAAGCACGCTGCTTTGCGTTTTCCCTCGTTTTCCGTGGAGGATTTGCCCCTTCAACATGGCCTCGAAATTCATTCACAAGTTTCACTGTAGTGACAACACAAAGTTAAACATTGTATATACATGTCGCAGTAATAAACACTTTTTTTTTGCTCAATAGTAATAGTACCATAAGCAGGGGCTTTTGTGGGTGAATATTGTGGTTTTCTCTTGAATTTAACAACCTAGCAAAAAAGACATTGAAGCAGACATTCAAACCAACTTCCAAAAGACTTCACAATGATATAATGTACAATGATGTGATTGGAATATAATGATCCTCACCTTTGCTTGTAGTGTGTTTGAATGGAGCTCTTTTAACTCTTTATTTCTTTCAATTTCACACTGCAACATCTTCTTAGTTATGGCCAATTCAGCATACAGTACCTGGCACTTGTTACATGCAAAGGCAGGTAAGGCAGAGGATAGTTTTTTGTTTTTTTTGTGGGGGCCGAAAAGTAATTTCTGGTGAAAAATGTCCTGAAAGGGCTGCAGACGATCCAGAGGTCGTGGGCTAATGTTAGGTGGTTCTGTGCTGATATTAGCAGACGATCCAGAGGTAGGTGATGGTCGTGGGCTAATGTTAGGTGGTTCTGTGCTGATATTAGCAGACGATCCAGAGGTAGGTGATGGTCGTGGGCTAATGTTAGGTGGTTCTGTGCTGATATTAGCAGACAATCCAGAGGTAGGTGATGGTCGTGGGCTAATGTCAGGTGGTTCTGTGCTGATATCCGTGGGCTCCACTTTATTTATAAAAAAAAAAATAGAGTTACACTGCGCTGATGCCCAAGACTTTCTCAAAGTACTACATTCAGGCTCATTATTCATTCACCCCCCCAGTAACACTCAATGCTGGTAGCCACAGCTGCCCAGGATCAGTATGACAGAAGAAAGACTGCCATTGGCCCTCTTGGCCACCCAAAACACCAACCACACTACCAAATTTCTTTATTAAGCACACTTAAAATATATGTTAACCAATGTGTTTGTACAATAGTTACAAAACAATGAGATTGAGAGATCCTTTAATTGTCCCACAATGGGGAAATTCCAGAAGAAGCAGCCGTTTCCAGCGCTAACAAAACTCTCAGAAAAGAAAAACAAGAACAGTATAGCAAGCAAACATTAATACACAGTATACAACAGATATTGTGAGTACGGTACACGTGGTCACGTGATGGAATTTTTTCAGTGGATAAAGGACAGGGTCACAAACAAGAAGATAGAGGGGGGAGCGCGGGCGGTGTGTGCAAATGTTATCTCATGTTTATGTTGCTGGGTCGGTCTGACTCGGGTTCTTCCAGCCACCTGCATTCTCAAGGTCCGGGATAAGGGGAAAACCAAGGGAGGGAGGGCAGAAAATACATTTTAATACATTTGTTGATCAGGAATTTATACAGATCAATAAACCAATCATTTATGGTCTTTCCGAGTAGCGATTCGTTGTTTCATTGAGTTACTCCGTCTTTAACCGTCTCTCTCTAATTGTCCAACGGCTTTCAGCACCTCCGTGGTCCGAGACAAGATGTTACGATCCAGATCCATGAGCTGTGCCAGTCCGTGGTCCAGTCTTTGCTCAAGTCTTAACACCCTTTCACTCAGTTCCACAAACTTTGTTTTGTTGTTGTCAGACAGGTTTTGGACGAATTCTCCTGTCTGATAAATATTCCGATAGACAAAGGCAATTCCAAGCCCCAATAGTAGAAAGCCCGCTATCATAAACCCAAATATAAAGAGATCTTCTACATCTTCGACCTGCAAGGGCTCGATGCATAGGATCTGCCAGGTGTTGTACCAATTATCCCGCATTTAATCCAGCCATGTCTGTTCCGTCAGGGCACCGTGCCTCACCCGGAGAGGCTTTGCGTTGGGAGAAAATCTTATCCAAAGCACTTAGAGACCAGTCGATCACATTCATTTTCAGAGATCAGTTGGCGGGCAGATAATCCGAGATAATCCGAGTTGAAAAAGGTAAAAAGAGTTCAAAAATTTGACTAGACAAAGCAAGTAGCAAAAAACAGAGCAGGAGCAGAGCAGGAGCAGAGAGAAGACACGTCCGCACTCGAAGAGGAGGAGGAGAGAAAAACAAAGAAAATTACTAAGCAACAACACCCTTCTGTTGCTGCTTGTGGATCCTGGGCCACAGAATATGTTGCGTTCATTGCAGTAATGGCAGAAATGACATGGCTAGTGTCATACAGAGTATCCTGTGTAAAAGCCCATATAGTACTTACAGTCTGTGTCGGCTTGGGACATCTGTCTCCTGACAGCTTCCTGGATGGAATTGTCGTCCACCTGGTCCAGGTGAGACTTCATAGGAGGCTGGGGATTAGTGGCCCTCAGCAAGGCCAGGTCCCTGATAATGTGACGTCTTTTAGCGATGTCCACGTGTCTGGACACTGCTGTTTTCTGAAAAGTCACAACGTCATGTTTTTTATGTTTTACTTAATTGTATTATTCTTTAGATAATGTCTTTTCACTATAAAATATATAATGGCCAAGAAATCAATAAAAATGTTTCCGCTCAATACATGCCTTTAACTTGTGGACCTTTATCAGGTGCTTGTCCAGTCGTTGGAGCCCCTTTGAAAAGCATTCTCTGACTGGACAGTCCAGATTAGTGGTAAAGCTGTAAACACAAATTCAAATAAATACATTTAAAAAGCATGTTATCCTGAGAATTGTACATTTATAAAAAGCTTCACCAATATTATGTAATATTTATACATCTGCAAGAGTAAAACATTCAATCAGGGCAAAAGAAAGAGTTAAAAGCTGTTTTTTTTCCATTTATTCAAACTAGTGTGTAATATTGTTATTTATGGTGTCATGTGTGTCTGTGTATTAGTTGTGAATGGTAATATTTCCAAAACACTTACTGTCCATGAGCAAGTTTTTTAAGTAACTGAAGCTCGTCTCTGTTATTGATCAGCTCTGTAAATTTCAGGTGCTGACCAACATCAGAGTATTTTAACCCACAGAGAGGGCAGTGGTGGCTCCTATGTGGCGAGCGCACTCTTCTGCTCTTCGAGGGCACCGGTTGAGGCGGAGTCCCTGGCCCCTGCTGACTGGGCACCGGTTGAGGCGGAGTCCCTGGCCCCTGCTGACTGGGCACCGGTTGAGGCGGAGTATCTGGCCCCTGCTGAGGTTGTGTGTCTAGCACCTGCCAAATATACACATTATTTTACTGACATTGTGAGTTTTAATGCTCTGAATTTGCTCTTTACGATGCAGAAAACCGCGAGTCTCTATCACATTTTGTTAAGGAGAAAAAAAACTTTATTAAAACATATTTGTCAGTCGATTAAATAAAAGAAAGGGACTTTTACTGACATCCTGGGTGTCATTTTAAAGCTCTGAATTTGCTCTTTACGATGCAGAAAACCGCGAGTCTCTGTCACATTTTGTTAAGGAGAAAAAAAAACGTTATTTAAACATATTTGTCAGTCGATTAAATAAAAGAAAGGGACTTTTACTGACATCCTGGGTGTCATTTTAAAGCTCTGAATTTGCTCTTTACGATGCAGAAAACCGCGAGTCTCTATCACATTTTGTTCAATAGATATTAAGGTTAAAAGATACCTGTTCATCCATGTTGCTGTCCTTTCCCGAGAAGATCATGACGTCACTTCCTGTTTCACGTGATCCAGCGCGGGAAAACTTGCCCGGACACGTTTCAGCGCGGGAAACCTTTGCCTGCAGAGCAGATGGAGGGAGGGCCAGAAGTGCAAGATGTCTTCTGCAGCAGATTCTTATGTTGTAAGTATTTAATTAACTACAGTGTTTTCTTGGTGTATGACAGAAAATTACAAGTTAAATCATTAATTAATTTTAATTAATTTTAAATAATAAATATTAAATAATAAATAATAAATAGAGAGAGAGAGACGTATCTCAACACAAAATTAATTTTTTTCTCCTTTTTTACATTATTCTGAATACTAATTTAGTATAATAATTATATTGCAAAAGCAAATTAGCATTATTATGTAATTATTAAGTATACCATGTTTTCATTGGTTTACCATGTTTCACAGGGAACTGCCTGTTGGACCGCTGCGAGCGTCTGCATAATCAACTTCGCAGTTCTTATGATTCTGATAATGGTTTTAAACTATGTCCTTTTGGAAATGCGGGCCAAGAATATAGGTGAGGTGATTTTTATATTATACGGCTTCATTTGTTATGGTTCTATAAAGACATATTGGGTTTTCTTACTTTTGACACTAGTGAGCTCAGGTTCTGTGAAAAACATAATATAATTGGGTTTATATTTCATATAAATATGAAAATTACGGAGGTGATATAAATAGTGCCTCTATAGCACCCCCATCTTTGTCACCCCTATGGGAGTCTAGACACGCTTACTTTGTGGGACAACAATGAAACTTGGTACAGTGATGCTTCACATTGTACCCAACATAAAAGATTATTGTGACCCTGCCCTCCAACAAAGAGGAAGTAGTAGGAAGAGCTGTGCATCTCAAGTTTAGACCTCTATACACAGTTATGGGTGCTCTGACTTCCAATCCTGCTAATGTTGGGTGCTATGTAAAAAATAATCCTTGTACCTTACAAGTGCATGAAACACTTTTGTTTTTCATTGTTTCAGTTTCATGCAGCAAACCGAGAAAAAGCACTGCAGCAGAGGTAATCACAATATCATTGTCCATCTATGTAATGTTTATGTTTGGGTCGTAATACACTCAGATTATGACCCTTTAAAAAGGAGGAAGTTGGCTTATGTGTTTGACAAAACAATGAATGTTTTTTTCTAAACCTTCCGTATATGTTTTCATTTTATATAAAAAGCAGGAAAGGGGTGCACAGGGCGCTGTAGCAAGCAGGATGGAGCATGTCGATGCTGCAAATGAGACGGACAGCAACGGATATGTCAACATGTCTGTGAGTGATTATCTGCTTTTATTTAGAAAAATTATATCATTAGCAAACACTACATTCTTCTGCAGGAGACCTTTCAACTCAAAATTCTAATGCTATTGTATTTGTGTAAACACTTCCAAACCCTTCTACAAAGACATATTGGGTTTTCTTACTTTTGACCCTAGTGAGCTCAGGTTCTGTGAAAAACATAATATTGTATTACCACACATGTTTATAACCCTATTTTTTCACTTTCAACAGGGGCCAGTTCCACGGCAGTATGACAGGAGACGTGTTTATTTCCCAGAGGTAAATCTCTTCCACTGGATTTCATAAAACAGCTGTGGCAAACCGAGATCTCAAAGTTGGTAAAAATTATGGCCACAAACCTCAAAGGGGTCAATGTTTTAAAGCTCTAGGACCCTTTCCATTTGTTAAGGTCTTACCATAGAAGGAACTTAAATGACCAAGTTGGGTCTTCTTACATTCATACGCTGTAATCTTGGGTGGTTTGTGATTCCTTGGCCTATTTGCATCTGCCTTTTTGGTACTTCTACGATTAATGACAATAAATGAATGAAGTAATTAGTTCCTGGGATCATTTTAATTAAGTCATTTATCCTGATAAACAAAAACCAAATCCCATGAATTTTTGCAATTTTGGCACTAGTTTATATTTCATCTAAATATGAAAATTACCGAGGTGAAATAAATAGTGCCTCTAAAGTGTGTCTGATACGAGTTTACCCTCATTGAAGATGTTTGTTATCTGAGGGAGCTTGGGACCCCTTATTCTGGGGTCTTACTACAGAAGGAACTTGAATGGTGAAGTTGGGTCTTAGAACCATCACACACTGTAATGTTGGGTGGTCATTAATGGCCTAGCAAAAACGGGTTTGTTTTTTGATTATGGGATTTTGGATGTATAATATTGCATAAATTAAGTAGGAAGGGCTGTGCATCTCAAATGTTGGGTGCTATGTAAAAAAATAATCCTTGTACCTTACATGTGCATGAAACACTTTTGTTTTTCATTGTTTCAGTGTCATTCAGAAAACCAAGAGAACACTGCAGCAGAGGTAATCACAATATCATTGTCCATCTATGTAATGTTTATGTTTGGGTTGTAATACACTCAGATTATGACCCTTTAAAAGGAGGAAGTTGGCTTATGTGTTTGACAAAACAATGAATGTTTTTTCTAAACCTTCCATATTTGTTTTAATTTTATATAAAAAGCAGGAAAAGGGTGCACAGGGTGCTGTAGCAAGCAGGATGGAGCATATCGATGCTGCAAATGAGACGGACAGCAACAGATATGTCAACATGCCTGTGAGTGATTATCTGTTAAGTAGAAAAATTATATCATTAGCAAACTCTACATTCTTCTGCAGGAGACCTTTCAAGTGAAATTTATAATGCTATTGTATTTGTGTAAACAATTTCAGCCTAGGCCCAATGCGTTGGGAGGTGTCGAGGTTCGGTCAGATTCTTGATGAGGGTAAGTAAGAAATTGAAATGAAAAAAAATGGTGTAATGCACTACATTTACAGTCTTCAATACAGAGTTTTTGGATTGTATGTCTCCTCCACCTGAAAATGTTGGGCTCATACTGTATAGAGATATTTGCTCGTTCCTGAATCGCCGGGATTATACATGTAGTTGGGTCAAATGGGGTTACTGAGATGTTAGGTTATAAAGTGTTGTCATATTGAAATGTAGTGTCATATTAAATTTTTCTTTTGACAGGAGAAAGGCCCCAAGTAATATTTGTATTTGCCAATTTTTAATGTATTTGTATATTTTAAGTTTATGTTCAAGTTTATTTGATGTTTGATATTGGTTGTTCTAATGTTGATTAAAAATGATAAGGTGAAAACAAAAAAAGAGTTGTTGTTAGATTTGATGAACACCTGCATAAATGTGTAAAAAAGGAAAGATAGTACTTTGTTGATGTGACAGTAAAGAAAATTTGCTGTGAAAAAAGTCACTCATGTAAAGCTGTCCAGCCCCTGCAACCGGTCAATAGAAGAGTGCAAGAGATGATGAGTTATTTTTCCATGTTTAAAATATTTGTTTTGAAAACAGTTAAAGGTTATTTTCTGTTGACCACATAAATAACACCAATATGTCTGACACAAGTTTACCCACAATGAAGATCTAAGTTATCTGAAGGAGCTTGGGAACCCCAAACCAGGAAATGACCTTTTTCTTGGATTTATCATAGAAGGGACTTGAATGGTGAAGTTGGTTCTTAGAACTATCATACAGTGTAATGTTTGGTCATCTTTAAGGTAAGGATTTCAAATTATTTCATCGGGATGTGGACATAACTGTGGTTCTTCTCCAAACTTGCCACTGAAAAGGCCCAAATATGTCTGACACAAGTTTACCCCCCATGAAGATGTAAATTATGTGAGGGAGCCTGGGAACCCAAAACTAGGAAATTATTTTTATTCTGGGTCTTATTATAGTAATGTTTGGTCATCTTTAAGGTAAGGATTTCAAATTATTTCATCGGGATGTGGACATAACTGTGGTTCTTCTCCAAACTTGCCACTATAAAGGTCCAAATATGTCTGACACAAGTTTACCCCCCATGAAGATGTAAATTATGTGAGGGATCTTGGGAACCCAAAACCAGCAAATGACCTTATTGTGGGTCTTTTTATGAAAGGGACTTGAATGGTGAAGATGGGTCTTAGAACCATCATATACTGTAATGTTGGGTCATCTTTAAGGTAAGGATTTCGAATTATTTTATCATTATGTGGACATGACATAACTGTGGTTCTTCTCCAATCTTGACACTCAAAAGTCCAAAAATATCTGACACGAGTTTACCCCCAATAAAGACGTACATTATGTGAGGGAGTTTGGGAACTCCAAAACTAGGAAATGAACTTATTGTGGGTATTTTTATGAAAGGGACTTGAATGGTGAAGTTGGGTCTTCGAACCATCATACACTGTAATGTTGGGTCATCTTTAAGGTAAGGATTTAAAAGTATTTTTTAAGAATGTGGAAATAACTGTGGTTCTTCTCCAAACTTGCCACTGAAAAGGCCCAAATATGTCTGACACAAGTTTACCCCCCATGAAGATGTAAATTATGTGAGGGAGCCTGGGAACCCAAAACTAGGAAATTATTTTTATTCTGGGTCTTATTATAGTAATGTTTGGTCATCTTTAAGGTAAGGATTTCAAATTATTTCATCGGGATGTGGACATAACTGTGGTTCTTCTCCAAACTTGCCACTGAAAAGGCCCAAATATGTGTTACACAAGTTTACCCCCAATGAAGATGTAAATTATGTGAGGGTTCTTGGGAACCCAAAACCAGGAAATGACCTTATTGTGCCCCTCCTTGAACCGCCACCTTAACGTGGTGGAGGGGTTTGAGTACCCGAATGACCCTGGGAGCTTTGTTGTCTGGGGCTTCATGCCCCTGGTGGGTCACCCATGGCAAACAGGTCCTGGGTGACGGGTCAGACTAAGAGCGGTTCAGAAGTCTCTTATGACTAGTTTAAAAACAAGGCCGATTACGTCGCCCGGATTGGCGTTACCGGGGCCCCACCCTGGAGCCAGACCTGGGTTGGGTGCTCGACGGCGAGCGCCTGGTGACCGGGCCTTTCCCCATGGGGCCCGGCCGGGCACAGCCCGAAGGAGCGACGTGGGGCCGTCCTCCCGTGGACCCACCACCCGCAGGAGGATCCGTAAGGGGCCGGTGCAGAGTGATCTGGGCAGCAGTCGAAGGCAGGGGCCTCGACGACCAGATGTCCGGTAACAGAAACTGGCTCTAGGGACATTGAACGTCACTGCTGGGGGAAGGAGCCTGAGCTTGTGCGGGAGGTGGAGCGTTACCGGCTAGATATAGTCGGCCTCACCTCCACGCAAAGCCTGGGCTCTGGAACCCGTCTCCTCGAGAGGGGCTGGACACTCCATTTCTCTGGCGTTGCCCGCGGGGAGAGGCGGCGGGCTGGTGTGGGCTTGCTCATAGCCCCCCAGCTCAGCCGTCACGTGTTGGAGTTTACCCCGGTGAACGAGAGGGTCGCGTCCCTCCGCCTTCGGGTGGGGGACAGGTCTCTCACTGTTGTGGCAGCCTACGGGCCGAACAGCAGTGCAGAGTACCAGGCCTTCTTGGAGTCCCTGGGAGGGGCACTAGACAGTGCCCTACCCGGGGACTCCGTTGTTCTACTGGGAGACTTCAACGCCCACGTGGGCAACGACAGTGACACCTGGAGAGGGGTAATCGGGAGGAACGGCCCCCATGATCTGAACCCGAGTGGTGTTCAGTTATTGGACTTCTGTGCTAGTCACAGTTTGTCCATCACTAACACCATGTTAAGCACAAGGATGTCCATCGGTGCACATGGCACCCGACATTTTTAGGCCGGAGGTCGATGATCGACTTTGTTGTCGTGTCATCTGACCTCCGGCCGCGTGTCTTGGACATTCGGGTGAAGAGAGGGGCGGAGCTGTCAACCGATCATCACCTGGTGGTGAGTTGGATCCGCTGGTTGGAGAGGAGGGCGGACAGACTTGGCAGGGCCAAGCGTATCGTGAGGGTCTGCTGGGAACATCTTGCGGAGCCCTCTGTCAGTAGGGTCTTAAAATCACACCTCCGGGAGAGCTTCTCCCAGATCCCGGGGGAGGCTGGGGACATTGAGTCCGCGGACCATGTTCTCCGCCTCCATTGTCAATGCGGCGGTTCGAAGCTGTGGTCGCAAGGGCTCCGGTGCCTGTCGCGGCGGCAATCCCCGAACTCGGTGGTGGACGCCGGAAGTAAGGGATGCCGTCAGGCTGAAGAAGGAGTCCTATCGGGCCTTGTTGGCTTGTGGGACTCCCGAGGCAGCTGACAGGTACCGGCAGGCCAAGCGTACCGCAGCCCGTACGGTCACAGAGGCAAAAACTCGGGATTGGGAGGAGTTCGGAGAGGCCATGGAGGAGGACTATCGGTCGGCCTCAAAGAAATTCTGGCAAACCGTCCGACGCCTCAGGAGGGGGAAGCAGTGCTTCACCAACACTGTATACATTGCGGGTGGAGAGCTGTTGACCTCGACCTGGGATGTTGTCGGACGGTGGAAGGAATACTTTGAGGATCTCCTCAATCCCACTGTCACGTCTTCCGAGGAGGAAGCAGAGGCTGGGGACTCGGAGGCGGACTCATCCATCACCCTGGCTGAAGTCACTGTGGTTGTTGGCAAGCTCCTTGGTGGCAAGGCTCCGCGGGTGGATGAGATCCGTCCTGAGTATCTTAAGTCTCTGGATGTTGTGGGACTGTCTTGGCTGACACGTCTCTGCAACATCGCGTGGCGATCTGGGACAGTACCTCTGGACTGGCAGACAGGGGTTGTGGTCCCTGTGTATAAGAAGGGGGACCGGAGGGTGTGTTCCAATCACAGGGGGATCACACTTCTCAGCCTTCCCGGTAAGGTCTATTCCAGGGTACTGGAGAGGAGAATCTGTCCGATAGTCGAACCTCGGATCCAGGAGGAGCAGTGTGGTTTTCGTCCCGGTCGTGGAACACTGGACCAGCTCTATACTCTCCATCGGGTCCTCGAGGGTGCATGGGAGTTTGCTCAACCAGTCCACATGTGCTTTGTGGATCTGGAGAAGGCTTTCGACCGTGTGCCCCGGGGCGCCTTGTGGGGGGTGCTCTGGGAGTATGGGGTCCGGGGCCCTTTCCTAAGGGCTGACCGGTCCCTGTACGACCGGAGCAGGAGCTGTGTTCGCATTGCCGGCAGTAAGTCAGACCTGTTTCCGTTGCATGTTGGACTCCGCCAGGGCTGCCCTTTTTTCACCGGTTCTGTTCATAATTTTTATGGACAGAATTTCTAGGCGCAGTCAGGGCCTGGAGGGCGTCCGGTTTGGGGACCACAGGGTCTCATCTCTGCTGTTTGCAGATGATGTTGTCCTGATGGCTTCTTCAAACCAGGACCTGCAGCATGCACTGGGACGGTTTGCAGCCGAGTGTGAAGCAGCTGGGATGAGAATCAGCTCTTCCAAATCCGAGGCCATGGTTCTCGACCGGAAAAAGGTCTTGTAACTTCTAATTCTCAACTATTTAGCCCCTGGAATGTGTTTCTGTGCAGCTAACCCTGACCCTAACCCTTAACCCTTAACCCTAACCCTAACCCCACATTCTAGAACACAACCTCACATTCTAAACCACGACCTTACATTCTACAACACGACCTCACATTCTAAACCACGACCTCACATTCTAGAACACGACCTCACATTCTAATTCATGACCTTACATTCTAGAACACGACCTCACATTCTAAACCACGACCTCACATTTTAGAACATGACCTCACATTCTAGAACACGACCTCACATTCTAGAACACGACCTCACATTCTAAACCACGACCTCACATTCTAGAACACGACCTCACATTCTAGAACACGACCTCACATTCTAGAACACGACCTCACATTCTAGAACACCTCACATTCTAGAACAGTGGTCCACAATCCACGTCCGTGGATCAATTGGGACCTGGCCGCACAACAAATAATTCATTTATTGTCAGAGTCTGAGCGATCATTTATTTAGAAGAGGACCGGATTCTCTAGTCTAGGATACATAAGAGCTTAGATTCTTGGCCAGGACCCGACCCGCAATTCGGGCCGGGTTCGGGTTCACATTTTCCGCTCTTCTGTCGGGCTGAGTCGGGCGGCCCAGGGGGCAGAGGCGCGCACGTGTGTAACATGAACTAACCCTAACCCTAACCCTAACCCTAACCCCTAACACCTAACCCCTAACCCTAACCCTAACCCTAACCCTAAGGCCAACTCACTGTGTGAGCGTCAAAGCACATCTCTGCACCACTGGAACACTACTTGAGTTATCATTGAGATTTAGGCTTGTAACTACTAATTCTCAACTATTTAGCCCCTGGAATGTGTTTCTGTGCAGCTAACCCTGACCCTAACCCTAACCCTAACCCTAACCCTAACCCTAAGGCCAACTCACTGTGTGAGCGTCAAAGCACATCTCTGCACCACTGGAACACTACTTGAGTTATCATTGAGATTTAGGCTTGTAACTTCTAATTCTCAAATATTTAGCCCTTGGAATGTGTTTCTGTGCAGCTAACCCTGACCCTGACCCTAACCCTAACCCTAACCCTAACCCTAACCCTAACCCTAAGGCCAAGTCTCTGTGTGAGCGTCAAAGCACATCACTGCACCACTGGAACACTACTTGAGTTATCATTGAGATTTAGGCTTGTAACTTCTAATTCTCAACTATTTAGCCCTTGGAATGTGTTTCTGTGCAGCTAACCCTGACCCTAACCCTAACCCTAACCCTGACCCTAACCCTAACCCTAACCCTAACCCGTAACCCTTAACCCTAACCCTAACCCCACATTCTAGAACACGACCTCACATTCTAAACCACGACCTCACATTTTAGAACATGACCTCACATTCTAAACCACGACCTCACATTCTAGAACACGACCTCACATTCTAGAACACGACCTCACATTCTAGAACACCTCACATTCTAAACCACGACCTCACATTCTAGAACACGACCTCACATTCTAGAACAGTGGTCCACAACCCCCGTCCATGGATCATTTGGGACCTGGCCGCACAACAAATAATTAATTTATTGTCAGAGTCTGAGCGATCATTTATTTTGAAGAGGACCGGATTCTCTAGTCTAGGATACATAAGAGCTTAGATTCCGACCCGCAATTCGGGCCGGGTTCGGGTTCACATTTTCCGCTCTTCTGTCTGGCTGAGTCGGGCAGCCCAGGGGGCAGAGCACGAGTGTGACATGCGCTAACCCTAACCCTAACCCCTAACCCCTAACCCCTAACCCCTAACCCTAACCCTAAGGCCAACTCACTGTGTGAGCGTCAAAGCACATCTCTGCACCACTGGAACACTACTTGAGTTATCATTGAGATTTAAGCTTGTAACTACTAATTCTCAACTATTTAGCCCCTGGAATATGTTTCTGTGCAGTTAATGTCAAAAGGTTGTAAGAATAGAGTAGTGTCACAAATGTACTTCTCAGAGGCTAAAAAGTCGTTTGCGAGCATAAAAAGGGTAAGCATGGGTGTTTCTCTGGAATGCTATGGGATAGACAGGAGATTTCAAATGTATGTTGCGTAGCTTCCCAAGCTCTACTTTGTCAGACAAAATGGTTCAGATATCTCTTATGGTTTTCTCACAAATTGAGTTTCCACGTTCTTGCTTCACTAAGGCCAACTCACTGTGTGAGCGTCAAAGCACATCTCTGCACCACTGGAACACTACTTGAGTTATCATTGAGATTTAGGCTTGTAACTACTAATTCTCAACAATTTAGCCCCTGGAATGTGTTTCTGTGCAGCTAACCCTGACCCTAACGCTAACCCTAACCCTAACCCTAAGGCCAACTCACTGTGTGAGCGTCAAAGCACATCTCTGCACCACTGGAACACTACTTGAGTTATCATTGAGATTTAGGCTTGTAACTTCTAATTCTCAACTATTTAGCCCCTGGAATGTGTTTCTGTGCAGCTAACCCTGACCCTAACCCTAACCCTAACCCTAACCCGTAACCCTTAACCCTTAACCCTAACCCTAACCCCACATTCTAGAACACAACCTCACATTCTAAACCACGACCTCACATTCTAGACCACGACCTCACATTCTAAACCACGACCTCACATTCTAGAACACGACCTCACATTCTAAACCACGACCTCACATTCTAGAACACCTCACATTCTAGAACAGTGGTCCACAACCCACGTCCGTGGATCAATTGGGACCTGGCCGCACAACAAATAATTAATTTATTGTCAGAGTCTGAGCGATCATTTATTTTGAAGAGGACCGCATTCTCTAGTCTAGGATACATAAGAGCTTAGATTCTTGGCCAGGACCCGACCCGCAATTCGGGCCGGGTTCGGGTTCAAATTTTCCGCTCTTCTGTCGGGCTGAGTCGGGCGGCCCAGGGGGCAGAGGCATGCACGTGTGTAAACATGCGCTAACCCTAACCCCTAACTCCTAACCCCTAACCCTAAGGCCAACTCACTCTGTGAGCGTCAAAGCACATCTCTGCACCACTGGAACACTACTTGAGTTATCATTGAGATTTAGGCTTGTAACTACTAATTCTCAACTATTTAGCCCCTGGAATGTGTTTCTGTGCAGCTAACCCTGACCCTAACCCTAACCCGTAACCCTTAACCCTTAACCCTAACCCTAACCCCACATTCTAGAACACAACCTCACATTCTAAACCACGACCTTACATTCTACAACACGACCTCACATTCTAAACCACGACCTCACATTCTAGAACACGACCTCACATTCTAATTCATGACCTCACATTCTAGAACACGACCTCACATTCTAAACCACGACCTCACATTCTAGAACACCTCACATTCTAAACCACGACCTCACATTCTAGAACACAACCTCACATTCTAATTCATGACCTCACATTCTAGAACACGACCTCACATTTTAGAACACGACCTCACATTCTAAACCACGACCTCACATTCTAGAACACGACCTCACATTCTAGAACACGACCTCACATTCTAGAACACCTCACATTCTAAACCACGACCTCACATTCTAGAACACGACCTCACATTCTAGAACAGTGGTCCACAACCCCCGTCCATGGATCAATTGGGACCTGGCCGCACAACAAATAATTAATTTATTGTCAGAGTCTGAGCGATCATTTATTTTGAAGAGGACCGGATTCTCTAGTCTAGGATACATAAGAGCTTAGATTCTTGGCCAGGACCCGACCCGCAATTCGGGCCGGGTTCGGGTTCACATTTTCCGCTCTTCTATCGGGCTGAGTCGGGCGGCCCAGGGGGAAGAGGCGCGCACGTGTGTAACATGCGCTAACCCTAACCCCTAACCCTAACCCTAACCCTAACCCTAAGGCCAACTCACTGTGTGAGCGTCAAAGCACATCTCTGCACCACTGGAACACTACTTGAGTTATCATTGAGATTTAGGCTTGTAACTACTAATTCTCAACTATTTAGCCCCTGGAATGTGTTTCTGTGCAGTTAATGTCAAAAGGTTGTAAGAATAGAGACGTGTCATACATGTGCTTCTCAGGCGCTAAAAAGTCGTTTGCGAGCATAAAAAGGGTAAGCATGGGTGTTTCTCTGGAATGCTATGGCATAGACAGGAGATTTCAAATGTATGTTGTGTAGCTTCCCAAGCTCTACTTTGTCAGACAAAATGGTTCAGATATCTCTTATGGTTTTCTCACAAATTGAGTTTCCACGTTCTTGTGGACCACTGTTCTAGAATGTGAGGTCGTGTTCTAGAATGTGAGGTCGTGGTTTAGAATGTGAGGTGTTCTAGAATGTTTAGAATGTGAGTTGTTCTAGAATGTGACCTCACATTCTAATTCACGACCTCACATTCTAAGGCCAACTCACTGTGTGAGCGTCAAAGCACATCTCTGCACCACTGGAACACTACTTGAGTTATCATTGAGATTTAGGCTTGTAACTTCTAATTCTCAACTATTTAGCCCCTGGAATTTGTTTCTGTGCAGTTAATGTCAAAAGGTTGTAAAAACAGAGACGTGTCACAAATGTACTTCTCAGGGGCTAAAAAGTCGTTTGCGAGCATAAAAAGGGTAAGCATGGGTGTTTCTCTGGAATGCTGTGGGATAGACAGGAGATTTCAAATGTATGTTGCGTAGCATCCCAAGCTCTACTTTGACAGACAAAATGGTTCAGATATCTCTTATGGTTTTCTCACAAATTGAGTTTCCACATTCTTGCTTCACTACGGCCAACTCACTGTGTGAGCGTCAAAGCACATCTCTGCACCACTGGAACACTACTTGAGTTATCATTGAGATTTAGGCTTGTAACTACTAATTCTCAACTATTTAGCCCCTGGAATGTGTTTCTGTGCAGCTAACCCTGACCCTAACCCTAACCCTAACCCGTAACCCTTAACCCTTAACCCTAACCCTAACCCCACATTCTAGAACACAACCTCACATTCTAAACCACAACCTTACATTCTACAACACAACCTCACATTCTAAACCACGACCTCACATTCTAGAACACGACCTCACATTCTAATTCATGACCTCACATTCTAGAACACCTCACATTCTAAACCACGACCTCACATTCTAGAACACGACCTCACATTCTAATTCATGACCTCACATTCTAGAACACGACCTCACATTCTAAACCACGACCTCACATTCTAGAACACCTCACATTCTAGAACAGTGGTCCACAACCCACGTCCGTGGATCAATTGGGACCTGGCCGCACAACAAATAATTAATTTATTGTCAGAGTCTGAGCGATCATTTATTTTGAAGAGGACCGGATTCTCTAGTCTAGGATACATAAGAGCTTAGATTCTTGGCCAGGACCCAAACCGCAATTCGGGCCGGGTTCGGGTTCACATTTTCCGCTCTTCTGTCGGGCTGAGTCGGGCGGCCCAGGGGGCAGAGGCACGCACGTGTGTAAACATGCGCTAACCCTAACCCCTAACCCCTAACACCTAACCCCTAACCCTAACCCTAACCCTAACCCTAAGGCCAACTCACTGTGTGAGCGTCAAAGCACATCTCTGCACCACTGGAACACTACTTGAGTTATCATTGAGATTTAGGCTTGTAACTACTAATTCTCAACTATTTAGCCCCTGGAATGTGTTTCTGTGCAGCTAACCCTGACCTAACCCTAACCCTAAGGCCAAGTCTCTGTGTGAACGTCAAAGCACATCTCTGCACCACTGGAACACTACTTGAGTTATCATTGAGTTTTAGGCTTGTAACTACTAATTCTCAACTATTTAGCCCCTGGAATGTGTTTCTGTGCAGTTAATGTCAAAAGGTTGTAAGAATAGAGACGTGTCATACATGTGCTTCTCAGGCGCTAAAAAGTCGTTTGCGAGCATAAAAAGGGTAAGCATGGGTGTTTCTCTGGAATGCTACGGGATAGACAGGAGATTTCAAATGTATGTTGTGTAGCCTCCCAAGCTCTACTTTGTCAGACAAAATGGTTCAGATATCTCTTATGGTTTTCTCACAAATTGAGTTTCCACGTTCTTGTGGACCACTGTTCTAGAATGTGAGGTCGTGTTCTAGAATGTGAGGTCGTGGTTTAGAATGTGAGGTGTTCTAGAATGTGACCTCACATTCTAATTCACGACCTCACATTCTAAGGCCAACTCATTGTGTGAGCGTCAAAGCACATCTCTGCACCACTGGAACACTACTTGAGTTATCATTGAGATTTAGGCTTGTAACTACTAATTCTCAACTATTTAGCCCCTGGAATGTGTTTCTGTGCAGCTAACCCTGACCCTAACGCTAACCCTAACCCTAACCCTAAGGCCAACTCACTGTGTGAGCGTCAAAGCACATCTCTGCACCACTGGAACACTACTTGAGTTATCATTGAGATTTAGGCTTGTAACTTCTAATTCTCAACTATTTAGCCCCTGGAATGTGTTTCTGTGCAGCTAACCCTGACCCTAACCCTAACCCTAACCCGTAACCCTTAACCCTTAACCCTTAACCCTAACCCTAACCCCACATTCTAGAACACAACCTCACATTCTAAACCACGACCTCACATTCTAGACCACGACCTCACATTCTAAACCACGACCTCACATTCTAGAACACGACCTCACATTCTAAACCACGACCTCACATTCTAGAACACCTCACATTCTAGAACAGTGGTCCACAACCCACGTCCGTGGATCAATTGGGACCTGGCCGCACAACAAATAATTAATTTATTGTCAGAGTCTGAGCGATCATTTATTTTGAAGAGGACCGGATTCTCTAGTCTAGGATACATAAGAGCTTAGATTCTTGGCCAGGACCCGACCCGCAATTCGGGACGGGTTCGGGTTCACATTTTCCGCTCTTCTGTCGGGCTGAGTCGGGCGGCCCAGGGGGCAGAGGCATGCACGTGTGTAAACATGCGCTAACCCTAACCCTAACCCCTAACCCCTAACCCTAAGGCCAACTCACTCTGTGAGCGTCAAAGCACATCTCTGCACCACTGGAACACTACTTGAGTTATCATTGAGATTTAGGCTTGTAACTACTAATTCTCAACTATTTAGCCCCTGGAATGTGTTTCTGTGCAGCTAACCCTGACCCTAACCCTAACCCTAACCCTTAACCCTTAACCCTAACCCTAACCCCACATTCTAGAACACGACCTCACATTCTAATTCATGACCTCACATTCTAGAACACCTCACATTCTAAACCACGAACTCACATTCTAGAACACGACCTCACATTCTAGAACAGTGGTCCACAAGAACGTGGAAACTCAATTTGTGAGAAAACCATAAGACACAGAGTTAATCAAGATTGAACAATGTTATCAGTGTCTTCTGTGTCAGGTATTGTAACAGGCATAATTGCTTAGAACACACCTGATCTCGTTTGCTTTGAGAAGCTAAGCAGGTGTGGGTCTGGTTAGTGGTTGGATGGGAGACCGCCTAGGAATATCAGGTGCTGGAAGCTTTTTCACAATCTTTAGACCTTAAATCACACAGGGGCCAGTGCTCCACTATTACCAATTAGATTGAAGACAGAGGTGGCTTTTTTCTGATACTTTTCCTTATTCTGACCTGTAAAAAAACACAGAGTTAATCAAGATTGAACAATGTTATCAGTGTCTTCTGTGTCAGGTATTGTAACAGGCATAATTGCTTAGAACACACCTGATCTCGTTTGCTTTGAGAAGCTAAGCAGGTGTGGGTCTGGTTAGTGGTTGGATGGGAGACCGCCTAGGAATATCAGGTGCTGGAAGCTTTTTCACAATCTTTAGACCTTAAATCACACAGGGGCCAGTGCTCCACTATTACCAATTAGATTGAAGACAGAGGTGGCTTTTTTCTGATAATCTTCCTTATTCTGACCTGTAAAAAAAAACACAGAGTTAATCAAGATTGAACAATGTTATCAGTGTCTTCTGTGTCAGGTATTGTAACAGGCATAATTGCTTAGAACACACCTGATCTCGTTTGCTTTGAGAAGCTAAGCAGGTGTGGGTCTGGTTAGAGGTGCATGGTGCAGACCAAACTTTTTGCCTTTGTTTCACGGTTTTGAGTGTGTTTTTTGATCATTTTGATTTTAATTTTTTGATTTTTGTGTGTGCTCCCCTCCCACTAGCATCTGGGAGTTGGTTTTTGTTAAGTTGTGTTTGCTCTTTTGAGCAAACATGACAGATCTCAGGACGGACCCCATGGCTTCAGACCCCTGCGTGGAAAAGACAAAGGCTTTCGAACATGGACAACAGAAGGAGTTTAATAGCGTGAATTCATCGAAGAAGGTGGTATTGGAGAAACCTAAAACGAATTGCACAGAGGTGAGGGATGGAAGAAAAATAACTGTTGGATTTGAGAAGGAGCTCACGGTGGTGTTGGAACTGTCTGAGGGTGCACAACTCACCCCACTTGCTTTTCTAAAAGCCACAAAGGAGGTGTGCGGCTCAGTCTTAGCCTGCAGACACATTTCAAAGGACAAATATGAAGTAACTGTTGGCACTATCAAGGCGAAGGAGCGGCTCCTGGACGGGTACTGCATTGGGGGAGTCAGGGTGCACGCCCGTGACATCTCGGTGGATGAGCTGGTCGTCTCTTTTATGGGGCTGCCGGCTTACATCATGGACGAGGAGATCGTGGCCAAGCTCCTCGCCTGGGGAGTCTCGGCGGTTTCCGAGGTGAGGAGGAGAATGTGGCCGGGGACAAATGTGGCGGATGGGACCAGGTTTGTGAGGGTGAGGTTCACGGACACGGTACAGTCCCTGCCGTACTCTGTCAGGTTTGACACCGCAGCGGGCCCTGAGTACTTCAGGGTAATACACGACAGGCAGGTACGGGTGTGTAGGGGGTGCCTTCAGCCTGGCCACATCTTGAGGGAGTGCCCTGACTTTCTGTGCCGCAACTGCGGGAGCCAGGGGCACTATGCGCGTGAGTGCGCTGCGCAGAGGGCGCCAAAATGCAGAGAGTGCCGCATGTTCCGGCATCTGTGTGCGTGTGGCGAGGGTGACGTGGAGGGCGAGGAGAGCGTTTGTGGGGGGGAGGATGAGGTCGGAGGTGAGGTTGGGAGAGAGAGCGGTGACGAGGCCGTGAGTGTGCCCGACACCGAGCTCTCCGCAGGTGAAGAGGAGTCAGAGGGGGTGGGGGAGTTGGAGGAGTCAGAGGGCGAGTTCAGCTCCCAGGAGCTGGTGTCTGGCAGTGTGCAGGTGTCTGGGACGGGAAAGGCTGGGCAACAGTTGCTCACTGCTCTCCCGGACCGGAGGGAGGGGGCCCGTGAGAGCCTACCTCCTAAGACCGTGGCGGCAGAGGCTGAACCCGGGAGGAGGATGGACGCGGGACAGGCCTCACGTCTTACCTCCAAAGGGGGGGACGCTGCTCGGGCTGCGAGCAGTGATCCTAGGTTCCATAGTGACGGTGGTAAGAGGGGACAGGTGGAACTGCAGCCCACAAAACGTGAGAGTGTGACAGGGGATGGGGAGCACACTGCCGCGCAAGGCGGGAGAGCGTCCTCGTCCTCTGCTAATTGCGGTGACGGGGAGGCGGGAGTCATGGAGAGCACCGGCAAAAAAGGCAGGCGCATCTCCTTAATTTCCAATACCTCCAAACTGCCCGCCAGACAGCACGTTATTCCACCGTCCTCCACACTAAGCTCTGCCCCACAAAACGCACTTACCGCCATCATGGATAATGAGCTGATGGACTTCAGCACTGTGGAAATTAAAAAAAGGCTGGCTGATGTGGATGTGTCGGGCATGAAAAAGAAATCAAAATAGAATGGTGGGCCATCTCCTCCTCTTGATCCTCCTCATGGCGCTCTCCTTGTCCTCTATGAACGCCTGCGGCCTGCGGAGCCCGGTGAAGATGCAGAGCGCGTTACACCACTTCAAGTGGGACGTGCTCTGCATCCAGGAGACGCACTGGGACCTCGACCACGCGCTGCAGATGCAGGGCATGGGGATGGGCTCTGTGTTTTGGGCCCTAGGCACAGCGCACTCACGTGGAGTGGCCACAGTGGTGAGGCCAGGGTTTTTGGGCCAACCCACTGTGGTGCACTCTGACCCCGAGGGCTCTCTCCTTGTCCTGGACTTCACGGACACTGTGAAGTTCAGGCTTATCAACGTATATGCTCCGAATGATGATTTGAAGAGGAGGGGATTTTTTGAAAAATTGTTTACCTTTGTAACTGACTCCACCATAATGATAGGTGATTTCAACGTGGTTCTGTCCAGTATGGATGTGAGCGCTAACAATACATACACAACTAGCACATCCAGGTCAACTATTTTGAAATGTGCATCAAATTCAAATATGATCGAGGTCTGGAGGGCTCTTAATCCATCCCTGGTGGACTTCTCGAGGCGGCAGGTCGTGCTGGGTGTCCTCAAACAGTCCCGCATTGATCTGTGCTTTGCCTCCTCAGGGCTGGTGCAGAGAGTCAGTGGTGCTTCCTATATGTGGTCAGGCTTGAGCGATCACTCACATTTGGATGTCACTTTGAGTTTTGTCACGTCAAAGAGGAATGGAGGACTGTGGGTCCTGAACAACTCCATCCTCAATGACGAGACTTTTTGTAGAAAGATGAGTTATTTATTTGACATGTTTGACATGGAGCTCGAACTGATCGACAGTGTGGTCGACTGGTGGCCTTCTGCGAAAGCTAGAATTAAAAAACTGTGTGTAAATTACAGCAAACACAAGGCGTGGCAGTCAACTATAGAGGAGACAAACCTCCGCCGGCGCCTGCAGGTCCTGGGCCAGAGTGCGGCCTCTGTTGCGGGCCCTGTGGACCCTGAGTACCTGGCTGTGCGAGCCCAGCTGGAGCAGCTCGAGGTGAGTAAATGTCGGGGAGCCATGTTGAGGGCCAAGGCCAGATACACGGTCGAAGGAGAGCGCTCGACAGCGTTCTTCTTCGGCCTTGAGAAGGCCAGACAGGGTAAGTTGTACATAGATAAGTTGAGAGATAATTCAGGTAAGATTGTTTCAGAGGTAAGTGCAGTTTTAGAGACAGTGCAGGGGTTTTATAGTAGGCTTTTTAGCTCAGATGGAGTGGCAGAGCAGCCGTTACATCAGGCTTTAGGTGCTCTGGAGCGCACACTGAGCAGGGAGGATAGGGAGCTGTGCGACGCTCCTCTGTCTCTTAAGGAGATAGAGGAAGCAGTCAAAAGTTTAAACACAGGTAAGAGCCCCGGAGAGGACGGACTAACCTGTGAGTTTTTCAAGCGTTTTGCCTCCAGGTTAGCTCCGATCCTACTTCTGTTATTTAATGATTATGAGCGTGAGTGTAGAGTGGGTGAAGGTTTTGCGATGAGTGTCGTCACTCTGCTTTTTAAGAAGGGCGACAGGAGCAGCCTCACCAACTACAGGCCGATCAGCCTGTTGAATGTAGATTATAAAATTTTAGCAAAGGTATTAGCAGGTAGGTTAAAGCGTGTGATTGGCTCTGTCATACACCCCTCGCAGGCCTACAGCATCCCGGGGCGGGATATCTCAGACACTGTACTGTCTCTGAGGTATCTCCTCCGGCAAATGCACGCTACTAGTGGTGTTCATGTAAGTGTTGATTTTAACAAGGCATTCGACAGAGTTGAGCATTCGTTCCTCTGGACGGTGTTAGGTAAGTTAGGTTTTGGTGCGCGTTTTGTTAATTGGCTACAGCTCATGTATTCATTTGCTGAAAGTAAAGTCAAAGTAAATGGTTTTCTTACTGATTCTTTTCCTCTACAAAGATCCGTCAGGCAAGGTTGTCCTCTCTCGTCGCTTCTCTACAGCATCGCTGCTGAGCCTTTGGCGGCGATGTTGCGGAGTGACGCGGCGGTGAGAGGTATGATCACGCCTGCGGGGAGGGAGGTTAAGATCTTTCAGTATGCAGATGACACCAATCTGGTCCTCCGAGACGTGGAGAGTCTGAATGCCTCTCTCCATGCGCTCAATGTTTACGGCCTCGCTTCTGGGGCCAAGATTAATTTTGATAAAACCACTGTTAAATTCTGCGGTAACATCATGCCTGTCCCCCTACCTGTCCAGCTCCAGGATGCCGGAGACTCTTACAAGGTCTTAGGCATCCCCCTGGGCAGGGACGAGGAGGTGTGTCGGACTGACTTGTGGTCGTCACTATGTAAGAAAATCGAAGCGCCTCACTTTTTGGAAACTGAGAAATTTAACATTAAAAGGTAAAGTATTAGTTGTCAATGCGTTATGTATGTCCATGCTGTGTCATGCACTTACTGTGTACGACCTGCCGGGGGAATATGCCACCAAAATAAGAACTATAGTGAACCGCTTCTTGTGGAAGCGAGAGAGGGGGCTCATTGCACACAATGTTTTGATAGGTGAGTATGTGCAGGGAGGTCTTAAGCTAGTGGACATAGGGTTGAAAAAGCAGGCCTTCCGGCTCAAAATAATTCGAAAATTTTTAGATGGTGAGGTAGATGCTCCATGGAAGGATTATATAGGTGAATTTTTTGACAGAATAGGTAAGTACGGTATTTATAATTTGTGTTTGTTGCCCCCAGCAGGGACCCTGACAGGCCTCCCGCCATTTGAGAGGGAGCTCTTGGAGGCGTGGAGGGCTTTTAGGCCTTTGACTGTGGCGGTGCCAGACTCCTGCGAGGCTCTCGCGCACATGCCCCTCCGTCACAACCCTGACTTGCTCTCGGAGCCCCCAGGGAGGCGCGAGTGCATGTTCAGTGGGGCGATGGAGGAGGCTGGGCTGGAGTGTATAGGGAAAGTGTTTGACGTCAAGGGTAATTTCAGTGTAGATTACATAGGTAAGTGTTTCAGGATTTCAGGCAGGGTTTTTAGAAGGAAATATATTACTGATATGGTGAGTATTTTTAACAGGCATCTGGTCAGGCATTGGGGTAGCATCTTGGGCCAAATGGGGAGCACGACAGGTAAGTTGGATTTCAATGTATTAGTTAGCACGGGGAGGTTTAGGAAATTCACTGAACTACACACCCGTACCTTCTATTTGTTGTTGTTGCCCAGAGTGCACAGGTGTCCCACTGCGGAAGACAAATGGTCACTTACATTCCCTGCACGCACGATTGCAACCATCTGGGCAAACATATACAATTGGTACACCCCACATCATGTCAGTCAATTTGACTTCAAATTCAGACACAGAATTGTTCACACATCCACAGCACTGCACACGTTCTTTCCTGACAGCTACGACAGGGAGTGTGCTGTGTGTCGGGGGCCCCCCGAGACCTTGGAGCACATGCTCTATGCATGCCCGGCCCTCCGCCCGTTCTGGAGCCGGCTGCAGGACCTGCTCGCTCGGAGGCTGGCCTGGAGACTTCCACCGCCGGCGACCCTCGGAGGGGACGACCAGGAGCCCTGGCTCCTCCTCTTTGGTCCTGGAGGGAGTCGCTCTGGAGCCAACACCCATCTTGTCCGTCTCACCCTCTCCATAGCCCGGTATGCAGTCTACACCAACCGCAATATCCATCTCCATGAAAGAAGGACTTCACAACCCTGGCCCATCTTTACAAGAATCCTGGCCGCACACCTCCGTCACCTTCACTCGGCAGCGGAGCACCGGTTCATCACCCATCTCGTCCCTCACAACACTCTCATCCATCTCACCTCCTCTGGACACCTGGACATCACTTTTTGAACTGGCATTCACCCCCCTAACTGTTGGACTATTTTTTGGAATTTTGGTTTATATAGTCTTCTATTCCCTTCCCTTGTGTCTGCCCCCGCCCCACCAGGCCCATCCTGAGTAATTGCCTCTTTGTGTGTTGTTTTTGTCTTTGTTTGTAAATATCATTGTAAATACACTGTACATTTGTTTTAAAGTCGTTTTTGATAATAAAAGACAAAAAAAAAATTGCTTAGAACACACCTGATCTCGTTTGCTTTGAGAAGCTAAGCAGGTGTGGGTCTGGTTAGTGGTTGGATGGGAGACCGCCTAGGAATATCAGGTGCTGGAAGCTTTTTCACAATCTTTAGACCTTAAATCACACAGGGGCCAGTGCTCCACTATTACCAATTAGATTGAAGACAGAGGTGGCTTTTTCTGATACTTTTCCTTATTCTGACCTGTAAAAAAAAACACAGAGTTAATCAAGATTGAACAATGTTATCAGTGTCTTCTGTGTCAGGTATTGTAACAGGCATAATTGCTTAGAACACACCTGATCTCGTTTGCTTTGAGAAGCTAAGCAGGTGTGGGTCTGGTTAGTGGTTGGATGGGAGACCGCCTAGGAATATCAGGTGCTGGAAGCTTTTTCACAATCTTTAGACCTTAAATCACACAGGGGCCAGTGCTCCACTATTACCAATTAGATTGAAGACAGAGGTGGCTTTTTTCTGATACTTTTCCTTATTCTGACCTGTAAAAAACAACACAGTTAATCAAGATTGAACAATGTTATCAGTGTCTTCTGTGTCAGGTATTGTAACAGGCATAATTGCTTAGAACACACCTGATCTCGTTTGCTTTGAGAAGCTAAGCAGGTGTGGGTCTGGTTAGTGGTTGGATGGGAGACCGCCTAGGAATATCAGGTGCTGGAAGCTTTTTCACAATCTTTAGACCTTAAATCACACAGGGGCCAGTGCTCCACTATTACCAATTAGATTGAAGACAGAGGTGGCTTTTTTCTGATACTTTTCCTTATTCTGACCTGTAAAAAAACACAGAGTTAATCAAGATTGAACAATGTTATCAGTGTCTTCTGTGTCAGGTATTGTAACAGGCATAATTGCTTAGAACACACCTGATCTCGTTTGCTTTGAGAAGCTAAGCAGGTGTGGGTCTGGTTAGTGGTTGGATGGGAGACCGCCTAGGAATATCAGGTGCTGGAAGCTTTTTCACAATCTTTAGACCTTAAATCACACAGGGGCCAGTGCTCCACTATTACCAATTAGATTGAAGACAGAGGTGGCTTTTTTCTGATACTTTTCCTTATTCTGACCTGTAAAAAGACAGAGTTAATCAAGATTGAACAATGTTATCAGTGTCTTCTGTGTCAGGTATTGTAACAGGCATAATTGCTTAGAACACACCTGATCTCGTTTGCTTTGAGAAGCTAAGCAGGTGTGGGTCTGGTTAGTGGTTGGATGGGAGACCGCCTAGGAATATCAGGTGCTGGAAGCTTTTTCACAATCTTTAGACCTTAAATCACACAGGGGCCAGTGCTCCACTATTACCAATTAGATTGAAGACAGAGGTGGCTTTTTCTGATACTTTTCCTTATTCTGACCTGTAAAAAAACACAGAGTTAATCAAGATTGAACAATGTTATCAGTGTCTTCTGTGTCAGGTATTGTAACAGGCATAATTGCTTAGAACACACCTGATCTCGTTTGCTTTGAGAAGCTAAGCAGGTGTGGGTCTGGTTAGTGGTTGGATGGGAGACCGCCTAGGAATATCAGGTGCTGGAAGCTTTTTCACAATCTTTAGACCTTAAATCACACAGGGGCCAGTGCTCCACTATTACCAATTAGATTGAAGACAGAGGTGGCTTTTTCTGATAATCTTCCTTATTCTGACCTGTAAAAAAAAACCAGAGTTAATCAAGATTGAACAATGTTATCAGTGTCTTCTGTGTCAGGTATTGTAACAGGCATAATTGCTTAGAACACACCTGATCTCGTTTGCTTTGAGAAGCTAAGCAGGTGTGGGTCTGGTTAGAGGTGCATGGTGCAGACCAAACTTTTTGCCTTTGTTTCACGGTTTTGAGTGTGTTTTTTGATCATTTTGATTTTAATTTTTGATTTTTGTGTGTGCTCCCCTCCCACTAGCATCTGGGAGTTGGTTTTTGTTAAGTTGTGTTTGCTCTTTTGAGCAAACATGACAGATCTCAGGACGGACCCCATGGCTTCAGACCCCTGCGTGGAAAAGACAAAGGCTTTCGAACATGGACAACAGAAGGAGTTTAATAGCGTGAATTCATCGAAGAAGGTGGTATTGGAGAAACCTAAAACGAATTGCACAGAGGTGAGGGATGGAAGAAAAATAACTGTTGGATTTGAGAAGGAGCTCACGGTGGTGTTGGAACTGTCTGAGGGTGCACAACTCACCCCACTTGCTTTTCTAAAAGCCACAAAGGAGGTGTGCGGCTCAGTCTTAGCCTGCAGACACATTTCAAAGGACAAATATGAAGTAACTGTTGGCACTATCAAGGCGAAGGAGCGGCTCCTGGACGGGTACTGCATTGGGGGAGTCAGGGTGCACGCCCGTGACATCTCGGTGGATGAGCTGGTCGTCTCTTTTATGGGGCTGCCGGCTTACATCATGGACGAGGAGATCGTGGCCAAGCTCCTCGCCTGGGGAGTCTCGGCGGTTTCCGAGGTGAGGAGGAGAATGTGGCCGGGGACAAATGTGGCGGATGGGACCAGGTTTGTGAGGGTGAGGTTCACGGACACGGTACAGTCCCTGCCGTACTCTGTCAGGTTTGACACCGCAGCGGGCCCTGAGTACTTCAGGGTAATACACGACAGGCAGGTACGGGTGTGTAGGGGGTGCCTTCAGCCTGGCCACATCTTGAGGGAGTGCCCTGACTTTCTGTGCCGCAACTGCGGGAGCCAGGGGCACTATGCGCGTGAGTGCGTTGCGCAGAGGGCGCCAAAATGCAGAGAGTGCCGCATGTTCCGGCATCTGTGTGCGTGTGGCGAGGGTGACGTGGAGGGCGAGGAGAGCGTTTGTGGGGGGGAGGATGAGGTCGGAGGTGAGGTTGGGAGAGAGAGCGGTGACGAGGCCGTGAGTGTGCCCGACACCGAGCTCTCCGCAGGTGAAGAGGAGTCAGAGGGGGTGGGGGAGTTGGAGGAGTCAGAGGGCGAGTTCAGCTCCCAGGAGCTGGTGTCTGGCAGTGTGCAGGTGTCTGGGACGGGAAAGGCTGGGCAACAGTTGCTCACTGCTCTCCCGGACCGGAGGGAGGGGGCCCGTGAGAGCCTACCTCCTAAGACCGTGGCGGCAGAGGCTGAACCCGGGAGGAGGATGGACGCGGGACAGGCCTCACGTCTTACCTCCAAAGGGGGGGACGCTGCTCGGGCTGCGAGCAGTGATCCTAGGTTCCATAGTGACGGTGGTAAGAGGGGACAGGTGGAACTGCAGCCCACAAAACGTGAGAGTGTGACAGGGGATGGGGAGCACACTGCCGCGCAAGGCGGGAGAGCGTCCTCGTCCTCTGCTAATTGCGGTGACGGGGAGGCGGGAGTCATGGAGAGCACCGGCAAAAAAGGCAGGCGCATCTCCTTAATTTCCACTACCTCCAAACTGCCCGCCAGACAGCACGTTATTCCACCGTCCTCCACACTAAGCTCTGCCCCACAAAACGCACTTACCGCCATCATGGATAATGAGCTGATGGACTTCAGCAGTGTGGAAATTAAAAAAAGGCTGGCTGATGTGGATGTGTCGGGCATGAAAAAGAAATCAAAATAGAATGGTGGGCCATCTCCTCCTCTTGATCCTCCTCATGGCGCTCTCCTTGTCCTCTTGGAACGCCTGCGGCCTGCGGAGCCCGGTGAAGATGCAGAGCGCGTTACACCACTTCAAGTGGGACGTGCTCTGCATCCAGGAGACGCACTGGGACCTCGACCACGCGCTGCAGATGCAGGGCATGGGGATGGGCTCTGTGTTTTGGGCCCTAGGCACAGCGCACTCACGTGGAGTGGCCACAGTGGTGAGGCCAGGGTTTTTGGGCCAACCCACTGTGGTGCACTCTGACCCCGAGGGCTCTCTCCTTGTCCTGGACTTCACGGACACTGTGAAGTTCAGGCTTATCAACGTATATGCTCCGAATGATGATTTGAAGAGGAGGGGATTTTTTGAAAAATTGTTTACCTTTGTAACTGACTCCACCATAATGATAGGTGATTTCAACGTGGTTCTGTCCAGTATGGATGTGAGCGCTAACAATACATACACAACTAGCACATCCAGGTCAACTATTTTGAAATGTGCATCAAATTCAAATATGATCGAGGTCTGGAGGGCTCTTAATCCATCCCTGGTGGACTTCTCGAGGCGGCAGGTCGTGCTGGGTGTCCTCAAACAGTCCCGCATTGATCTGTGCTTTGCCTCCTCAGGGCTGGTGCAGAGAGTCAGTGGTGCTTCCTATATGTGGTCAGGCTTGAGCGATCACTCACATTTGGATGTCACTTTGAGTTTTGTCACGTCAAAGAGGAATGGAGGACTGTGGGTCCTGAACAACTCCATCCTCAATGACGAGACTTTTTGTAGAAAGATGAGTTATTTATTTGACATGTTTGACATGGAGCTCGAACTGATCGACAGTGTGGTCGACTGGTGGCCTTCTGCGAAAGCTAGAATTAAAAAACTGTGTGTAAATTACAGCAAACACAAGGCGTGGCAGTCAACTATAGAGGAGACAAACCTCCGCCGGCGCCTGCAGGTCCTGGGCCAGAGTGCGGCCTCTGTTGCGGGCCCTGTGGACCCTGAGTACCTGGCTGTGCGAGCCCAGCTGGAGCAGCTCGAGGTGAGTAAATGTCGGGGAGCCATGTTGAGGGCCAAGGCCAGATACACGGTCGAAGGAGAGCGCTCGACAGCGTTCTTCTTCGGCCTTGAGAAGGCCAGACAGGGTAAGTTGTACATAGATAAGTTGAGAGATAATTCAGGTAAGATTGTTTCAGAGGTAAGTGCAGTTTTAGAGACAGTGCAGGGGTTTTATAGTAGGCTTTTTAGCTCAGATGGAGTGGCAGAGCAGCCGTTACATCAGGCTTTAGGTGCTCTGGAGCGCACACTGAGCAGGGAGGATAGGGAGCTGTGCGACGCTCCTCTGTCTCTTAAGGAGATAGAGGAAGCAGTCAAAAGTTTAAACACAGGTAAGAGCCCCGGAGAGGACGGACTAACCTGTGAGTTTTTCAAGCGTTTTGCCTCCAGGTTAGCTCCGATCCTACTTCTGTTATTTAATGATTATGAGCGTGAGTGTAGAGTGGGTGAAGGTTTTGCGATGAGTGTCGTCACTCTGCTTTTTAAGAAGGGCGACAGGAGCAGCCTCACCAACTACAGGCCGATCAGCCTGTTGAATGTAGATTATAAAATTTTAGCAAAGGTATTAGCAGGTAGGTTAAAGCGTGTGATTGGCTCTGTCATACACCCTCGCAGGCCTACAGCATCCCGGGGCGGGATATCTCAGACACTGTACTGTCTCTGAGGTATCTCCTCCGGCAAATGCACGCTACTAGTGGTGTTCATGTAAGTGTTGATTTTAACAAGGCATTCGACAGAGTTGAGCATTCGTTCCTCTGGACGGTGTTAGGTAAGTTAGGTTTTGGTGCGCGTTTTGTTAATTGGCTACAGCTCATGTATTCATTTGCTGAAAGTAAAGTCAAAGTAAATGGTTTTCTTACTGATTCTTTTCCTCTACAAAGATCCGTCAGGCAAGGTTGTCCTCTCTCGTCGCTTCTCTACAGCATCGCTGCTGAGCCTTTGGCGGCGATGTTGCGGAGTGACGCGGCGGTGAGAGGTATGATCACGCCTGCGGGGAGGGAGGTTAAGATCTTTCAGTATGCAGATGACACCAATCTGGTCCTCCGAGACGTGGAGAGTCTGAATGCCTCTCTCCATGCGCTCAATGTTTACGGCCTCGCTTCTGGGGCCAAGATTAATTTTGATAAAACCACTGTTAAATTCTGCGGTAACATCATGCCTGTCCCCCTACCTGTCCAGCTCCAGGATGCCGGAGACTCTTACAAGGTCTTAGGCATCCCCCTGGGCAGGGACGAGGAGGTGTGTCGGACTGACTTGTGGTCGTCACTATGTAAGAAAATCGAAGCGCGCCTCACTTTTTGGAAACTGAGAAATTTAACATTAAAAGGTAAAGTATTAGTTGTCAATGCGTTATGTATGTCCATGCTGTGTCATGCACTTACTGTGTACGACCTGCCGGGGGAATATGCCACCAAAATAAGAACTATAGTGAACCGCTTCTTGTGGAAGCGAGAGAGGGGGCTCATTGCACACAATGTTTTGATAGGTGAGTATGTGCAGGGAGGTCTTAAGCTAGTGGACATAGGGTTGAAAAAGCAGGCCTTCCGGCTCAAAATAATTCGAAAATTTTTAGATGGTGAGGTAGATGCTCCATGGAAGGATTATATAGGTGAATTTTTTGACAGAATAGGTAAGTACGGTATTTATAATTTGTGTTTGTTGCCCCCAGCAGGGACCCTGACAGGCCTCCCGCCATTTGAGAGGGAGCTCTTGGAGGCGTGGAGGGCTTTTAGGCCTTTGACTGTGGCGGTGCCAGACTCCTGCGAGGCTCTCGCGCACATGCCCCTCCGTCACAACCCTGACTTGCTCTCGGAGCCCCCAGGGAGGCGCGAGTGCATGTTCAGTGGGGCGATGGAGGAGGCTGGGCTGGAGTGTATAGGGAAAGTGTTTGACGTCAAGGGTAATTTCAGTGTAGATTACATAGGTAAGTGTTTCAGGATTTCAGGCAGGGTTTTTAGAAGGAAATATATTACTGATATGGTGAGTATTTTTAACAGGCATCTGGTCAGGCATTGGGGTAGCATCTTGGGCCAAATGGGGAGCACGACAGGTAAGTTGGATTTCAATGTATTAGTTAGCACGGGGAGGTTTAGGAAATTCACTGAACTACACACCCGTACCTTCTATTTGTTGTTGTTGCCCAGAGTGCACAGGTGTCCCACTGCGGAATACAAATGGTCACTTACATTCCCTGCACGCACGATTGCAACCATCTGGGCAAACATATACAATTGGTACACCCCACATCATGTCAGTCAATTTGACTTCAAATTCAGACACAGAATTGTTTACACATCCGCAGCACTGCACACGTTCCTTCCTGACAGCTACGACAGGGAGTGTGCAGTGTGTCGGGGGCCCCCCGAGACCTTGGAGCACATGCTCTATGCATGCCCGGCCCTCCGCCCGTTCTGGAGCCGGCTGCAGGACCTGCTCGCTCGGAGGCTGGCCTGGAGACTTCCACCGCCGGCGACCCTCGGAGGGGACGACCAGGAGCCCTGGCTCCTCCTCTTTGGTCCTGGAGGGAGTCGCTCTGGAGCCAACACCCATCTTGTCCGTCTCACCCTCTCCATAGCCCGGTATGCAGTCTACACCAACCGCAATATCCATCTCCATGAAAGAAGGACTTCACAACCCTGGCCCATCTTTACAAGAATCCTGGCCGCACACCTCCGTCACCTTCACTCGGCAGCGGAGCACCGGTTCATCACCCATCTCGTCCCTCACAACACTCTCATCCATCTCACCTCCTCTGGACACCTGGACATCACTTTTTGAACTGGCATTCACCCCCCTAACTGTTGGACTATTTTTTGGAATTTTGGTTTATATAGTCTTCTATTCCCTTCCCTTGTGTCTGCCCCCGCCCCACCAGGCCCATCCTGAGTAATTGCCTCTTTGTGTGTTGTTTTTGTCTTTGTTTGTAAATATCATTGTAAATACACTGTACATTTGTTTTAAAGTCGTTTTTGATAATAAAAGACAAAAAAAAAATTGCTTAGAACACACCTGATCTCGTTTGCTTTGAGAAGCTAAGCAGGTGTGGGTCTGGTTAGTGGTTGGATGGGAGACCGCCTAGGAATATCAGGTGCTGGAAGCTTTTTCACAATCTTTAGACCTTAAATCACACAGGGGCCAGTGCTCCACTATTACCAATTAGATTGAAGACAGAGGTGGCTTTTTTCTGATAATCTTCCTTATTCTGACCTGTAAAAAAACACAGAGTTAATCAAGATTGAACAATGTTATCAGTGTCTTCTGTGTCAGGTATTGTAACAGGCATAATTGCTTAGAACACACCTGATCTCGTTTGCTTTGAGAAGCTAAGCAGGTGTGGGTCTGGTTAGTGGTTGGATGGGAGACCGCCTAGGAATATCAGGTGCTGGAAGCTTTTTCACAATCTTTAGACCTTAAATCACACAGGGCCAGTGCTCCACTATTACCAATTAGATTGAAGACAGAGGTGGCTTTTTTCTGATAATCTTCCTTATTCTGACCTGTAAAAAAAACACAGAGTTAATCAAGATTGAACAATGTTATCAGTGTCTTCTGTGTCAGGTATTGTAACAGGCATAATTGCTTAGAACACACCTGATCTCGTTTGCTTTGAGAAGCTAAGCAGGTGTGGGTCTGGTTAGTGGTTGGATGGGAGACTGCCTAGGAATATCAGGTGCTGGAAGCTTTTTCACAATCTTTAGACCTTAAATCACACAGGGGCCAGTGCTCCACTATTACCAATTAGATTGAAGACAGAGGTGGCCTTTTTCTGATAATCTTCCTTATTCTGACCTGTAAAAAAACACAGAGTTAATCAAGATTGAACAATGTTATCAGTGTCTTCTGTGTCAGGTATTGTAACAGGCATAATTGCTTAGAACACACCTGATCTCGTTTGCTTTGAGAAGCTAAGCAGGTGTGGGTCTGGTTAGTGGTTGGATGGGAGACCGCCTAGGAATATCAGGTGCTGGAAGCTTTTTCACAATCTTTAGACCTTAAATCACACAGGGGCCAGTGCTCCACTATTACCAATTAGATTGAAGACAGAGGTGGCTTTTTTCTGATACTTTTCCTTATTCTGACCTGTAAAAAAACCACAGAGTTAATCAAGATTGAACAATGTTATCAGTGTCTTCTGTGTCAGGTATTGTAACAGGCATAATTGCTTAGAACACACCTGATCTCGTTTGCTTTGAGAAGCTAAGCAGGTGTGGGTCTGGTTAGTGGTTGGATGGGAGACCGCCTAGGAATATCAGGTGCTGGAAGCTTTTTCACAATCTTTAGACCTTAAATCACACAGGGGCCAGTGCTCCACTATTACCAATTAGATTGAAGACAGAGGTGGCTTTTTCTGATAATCTTACTTATTCTGACCTGTAAAAAAACACAGAGTTAATCAAGATTGAACAATGTTATCAGTGTCTTCTGTGTCAGGTATTGTAACAGGCATAATTGCTTAGAACACACCTGATCTCGTTTGCTTTGAGAAGCTAAGCAGGTGTGGGTCTGGTTAGTGGTTGGATGGGAGACTGCCTAGGAATATCAGGTGCTGGAAGCTTTTTCACAATCTTTAGACCTTAAATCACACAGGGGCCAGTGCTCCACTATTACCAATTAGATTGAAGACAGAGGTGGCTTTTTCTGATAATCTTCCTTATTCTGACCTGTAAAAAACACAGAGTTAATCAAGATTGAACAATGTTATCAGTGTCTTCTGTGTCAGGTATTGTAACAGGCATAATTGCTTAGAACACACCTGATCTCGTTTGCTTTGAGAAGCTAAGCAGGTGTGGGTCTGGTTAGTGGTTGGATGGGAGACCGCCTAGGAATATCAGGTGCTGGAAGCTTTTTCACAATCTTTAGACCTTAAATCACACAGGGGCCAGTGCTCCACTATTACCAATTAGATTGAAGACAGAGGTGGCTTTTTCTGATAATCTTCCTTATTCTGACCTGTAAAAAAACAACAGAGTTAATCAAGATTGAACAATGTTATCAGTGTCTTCTGTGTCAGGTATTGTAACAGGCATAATTGCTTAGAACACACCTGATCTCGTTTGCTTTGAGAAGCTAAGCAGGTGTGGGTCTGGTTAGTGGTTGGATGGGAGACCGCCTAGGAATATCAGGTGCTGGAAGCTTTTTCACAATCTTTAGACCTTAAATCACACAGGGCCAGTGCTCCACTATTACCAATTAGATTGAAGACAGAGGTGGCTTTTTCTGATAATCTTCCTTATTCTGACCTGTAAAAAAACACAGAGTTAATCAAGATTGAACAATGTTATCAGTGTCTTCTGTGTCAGGTATTGTAACAGGCATAATTGCTTAGAACACACCTGATCTCGTTTGCTTTGAGAAGCTAAGCAGGTGTGGGTCTGGTTAGTGGTTGGATGGGAGACCGCCTAGGAATATCAGGTGCTGGAAGCTTTTTCACAATCTTTAGACCTTAAATCACACAGGGGCCAGTGCTCCACTATTACCAATTAGATTGAAGACAGAGGTGGCTTTTTCTGATAAAATTACCTTATTCTGACCTGTAAAAAAACACAGAGTTAATCAAGATTGAACAATGTTATCAGTGTCTTCTGTGTCAGGTATTGTAACAGGCATAATTGCTTAGAACACACCTGATCTCGTTTGCTTTGAGAAGCTAAGCAGGTGTGGGTCTGGTTAGTGGTTGGATGGGAGACCTGATAGGAATATCAGGTGCTGGAAGCTTTTTCACAATCTTTAGACCTTAAATCACACAGGGGCCAGTGCTCCACTATTACCAATTAGATTGAAGACAGAGGTGGCTTTTTTCTGATACTTTTCCTTATTCTGACCTGAAAAAAAAAAAACACAGAGTTAATCAAGATTGAACAATGTTATCAGTGTCTTCTGTGTCAGGTATTGTAACAGGCATAATTGCTAAGAACACACCTGATCTCGTTTGCTTTGAGAAGCTAAGCAGGTGTGGGTCTGGTTAGTGGTTGGATGGGAGACCGCCTAGGAATATCAGGTGCTGGAAGCTTTTTCACAATCTTTAGACCTTAAATCACACAGGGGCCAGTGCTCCACTATTACCAATTAGATTGAAGACAGAGGTGGCTTTTTCTGATAATCTTCCTTATTCTGACCTGTAAAAAAACACAGAGTTAATCAAGATTGAACAATGTTATCAGTGTCTTCTGTGTCAGGTATTGTAACAGGCATAATTGCTTAGAACACACCTGATCTCGTTTGCTTTGAGAAGCTAAGCAGGTGTGGGTCTGGTTAGTGGTTGGATGGGAGACCGCCTAGGAATATCAGGTGCTGGAAGCTTTTTCACAATCTTTAGACCTTAAATCACACAGGGGCCAGTGCTCCACTATTACCAATTAGATTGAAGACAGAGGTGGCTTTTTTCTGATACTTTTCCTTATTCTGACCTGTAAAAAAAAAACACAGAGTTAATCAAGATTGAACAATGTTATCAGTGTCTTCTGTGTCAGGTATTGTAACAGGCATAATTGCTTAGAACACACCTGATCTCGTTTGCTTTGAGAAGCTAAGCAGGTGTGGGTCTGGTTAGTGGTTGGATGGCAGACTGCCTAGGAATATCAGGTGCTGGAAGCTTTTTCACAATCTTTAGACCTTAAATCACACAGGGGCCAGTGCTCCACTATTACCAATTAGATTGAAGACAGAGGTGGCTTTTTCTGATAATCTTCCTTATTCTGACCTGTAAAAAAACACAGAGTTAATCAAGATTGAACAATGTTATCAGTGTCTTCTGTGTCAGGTATTGTAACAGGCATAATTGCTTAGAACACACCTGATCTCGTTTGCTTTGAGAAGCTAAGCAGGTGTGGGTCTGGTTAGTGGTTGGATGGGAGACCGCCTAGGAATATCAGGTGCTGGAAGCTTTTTCACAATCTTTAGACCTTAAATCACACAGGGGCCAGTGCTCCACTATTACCAATTAGATTGAAGACAGAGGTGGCTTTTTCTGATAATCTTCCTTATTCTGACCTGTAAAAAAACACAGAGTTAATCAAGATTGAACAATGTTATCAGTGTCTTCTGTGTCAGGTATTGTAACAGGCATAATTGCTTAGAACACACCTGATCTCATTTGCTTTGAGAAGCTAAGCAGGTGTGGGTCTGGTTAGTGGTTGGATGGGAGACCGCCTAGGAATATCAGGTGCTGGAAGCTTTTTCACAACCTTTAGACCTTAAATCACACAGGGGCCAGTGCTCCACTATTACCAATTAGATTGAAGACAGAGGTGGCTTTTTTCTGATACTTTTCCTTATTCTGACCTGAAAAAAAACAAAAACACAGAGTTAATCAAGATTGAACAATGTTATCAGTGTCTTCTGTGTCAGGTATTGTAACAGGCATAATTGCTTAGAACACACCTGATCTCGTTTGCTTTGAGAAGCTAAGCAGGTGTGGGTCTGTTTAGTGGTTGGATGGCAGACCGCCTAGGAATATCAGGTGCTGGAAGCTTTTTCACAATCTTTAGACCTTAAATCACACAGGGGCCAGTGCTCCACTATTACCAATTAGATTGAAGACAGAGGTGGCTTTTTCTGATAATCTTCCTTATTCTGACCTGTAAAAAACACAGAGTTAATCAAGATTGAACAATGTTATCAGTGTCTTCTGTGTCAGGTATTGTAACAGGCATAATTGCTTAGAACACACCTGATCTCGATTGCTTTGAGAAGCTAAGCAGGTTTGGGTCTGGTTAGTAGTTGGATGGGAGACCGCCTAGGAATATCAGGTGCTGGAAGCTTTTTCACAATCTTTAGACCTTAAATCACACAGGGGCCAGTGCTCCACTATTACCAATTAGATTGAAGACAGAGGTGGCTTTTTCTGATAATCTTCCTTATTCTGACCTGTAAAAAAAAACACAGAGTTAATCAAGATTGAACAATGTTATCAGTGTCTTCTGTGTCAGGTATTGTAACAGGCATAATTGCTTAGAACACACCTGATCTCGTTTGCTTTGAGAAGCTAAGCAGGTGTGGGTCTGGTTAGTGGTTGGATGGGAGACCGCCTAGGAATATCAGGTGCTGGAAGCTTTCTCACAATCTTTAGACCTTAAATCACACAGGGGCCAGTGCTCCACTATTACCAATTAGATTGAAGACAGAGGTGGCTTTTTCTGATAATCTTCCTTATTCTGACCTGTAAAAAAACACAGAGTTAATCAAGATTGAACAATGTTATCAGTGTCTTCTGTGTCAGGTATTGTAGCAGGCATAATTGCTTAGAACATACCTGATCTCGTTTGCTTTGAGAAGCTAAGCAGGTGTGGGTCTGGTTAGTGGTTGGATGGGAGACCGCCTAGGAATATCAGGTGCTGGAAGCTTTTTCACAATCTTTAGACCTTAAATCACACAGGGGCCAGTGCTCCACTATTACCAATTAGATTGAAGACAGAGGTGGCTTTTTTCTGATAATCTTACTTATTCTGACCTGTAAAAAAACACAGAGTTAATCAAGATTGAACAATGTTATCAGTGTTTTCTGTGTCAGATATTGTAACAGGCATAATTGCTAAGAACACACCTGATCTCGTTTGCTTTGAGAAGCTAAGCAGGTGTGGGTCTGGTTAGTGGTTGGATGGTAGACCGCCTAGGAATATCAGGTGCTGGAAGCTTTTTCACAATCTTTAGACCTTAAATCACACAGGGGCCAGTGCTCCACTATTACCAATTAGATTGAAGACAGAGGTGGCTTTTTTCTGATACTTTTCCTTATTCTGACCTGTAAAAAAACACAGAGTTAATCAAGATTGAACAATGTTATCAGTGTCTTCTGTGTCAGGTATTGTAACAGGCATAATTGCTTAGAACACACCTGATCTCGTTTGCTTTGAGAAGCTAAGCAGGTGTGGGTCTGGTTAGTGGTTGGATGGGAGACTGCCTAGGAATATCAGGTGCTGGAAGCTTTTTCACAATCTTTAGACCTTAAATCACACAGGGGCCAGTGCTCCACTATTACCAATTAGATTGAAGACAGAGGTGGCTTTTTTCTGATAATCTTCCTTATTCTGACCTGTAAAAAAAAAACACAGAGTTAATCAAGATTGAACAATGTTATCAGTGTCTTCTGTGTCAGGTATTGTAACAGGCATAATTGCTTAGAACACACCTGATCTCGTTTGCTTTGAGAAGCTAAGCAGGTGTGGGTCTGGTTAGTGGTTGGATGGGAGACCGCCTAGGAATATCAGGTGCTGGAAGCTTTTTCACAATCTTTAGACCTTAAATCACACAGGGGCCAGTGCTCCACTATTACCAATTAGATTGAAGACAGAGGTGGCTTTTTTCTGATAATCTTCCTTATTCTGACCTGTAAAAAAACACAGAGTTAATCAAGATTGAACAATGTTATCAGTGTCTTCTGTGTCAGGTATTGTAACAGGCATAATTGCTTAGAACACACCTGATCTCATTTGCTTTGAGAAGCTAAGCAGGTGTGGGTCTGGTTAGTGGTTGGATGGGAGACCGCCTAGGAATATCAGGTGCTGGAAGCTTTTTCACAATCTTTAGACCTTAAATCACACAGGGGCCAGTGCTCCACTATTACCAATTAGATTGAAGACAGAGGTGGCTTTTTTCTGATACTTTTCCTTATTCTGACCTGTAAAAAACAACACAGAGTTAATCAAGATTGAACAATGTTATCAGTGTCTTCTGTGTCAGGTATTGTAACAGGCATAATTGCTTAGAACACACCTGATCTCGTTTGCTTTGAGAAGCTAAGCAGGTGTGGGTCTGTTTAGTGGTTGGATGGGAGACCGCCTAGGAATATCAGGTGCTGGAAGCTTTTTCACAATCTTTAGACCTTAAATCACACAGGGGCCAGTGCTCCACTATTACCAATTAGATTGAAGACAGAGGTGGCTTTTTCTGATAATCTTCCTTATTCTGACCTGTAAAAAAACACAGAGTTAATCAAGATTGAACAATGTTATCAGTGTCTTCTGTGTCAGGTATTGTAACAGGCATAATTGCTTAGAACACACCTGATCTCGATTGCTTTGAGAAGCTAAGCAGGTGTGGGTCTGGTTAGTAGTTGGATGGGAGACCGCCTAGGAATATCAGGTGCTGGAAGCTTTTTCACAATCTTTAGACCTTAAATCACACAGGGGCCAGTGCTCCACTATTACCAATTAGATTGAAGACAGAGGTGGCTTTTTTCTGATAATCTTCCTTATTCTGACCTGTAAAAAAACACAGAGTTAATCAAGATTGAACAATGTTATCAGTGTCTTCTGTGTCAGGTATTGTAACAGGCATAATTGCTTAGAACACACCTGATCTCGTTTGCTTTGAGAAGCTAAGCAGGTGTGGGTCTGGTTAGTGGTTGGATGGGAGACCGCCTAGGAATATCAGGTGCTGGAAGCTTTTTCACAATCTTTAGACCTTAAATCACACAGGGGCCAGTGCTCCACTATTACCAATTAGATTGAAGACAGAGGTGGCCTTCCTTATTATGACCTGTAAAAAAATCAAAAATAAAAACAGGGAGTTAATCAATATTGAACACTGTTATCAGTGTCTTCTGTGTCAGGTACTGGTTTGTTTTGGTTTGAATTTGTTTAGGTTTGAATTGGTTTGTTTATTTTTGAATTGTTTTGGTTTGAATTGATCTGGTTTGTTTTGGTTTGAATTGGTTTGTTTATTTTTTAATCGTTTTGGTTTGTTTTGGTTTGAATTGGTTTGTTTTGGTTTGAATTTGTCTGGTTTGTTTGGGTTTGAATTGGTTTGTTTAGGTTTTAATTTGTCTGGTTTGTTTTGAATTTGTCTGGTTTGTTTGGGTTTGAATTGGTTTGTTTATTTTTGAATTGTTTTGGTTTGAATTTGTCTGGTTTGTTTGGGTTTGAATTGTTTTGTTTTGGTTTGAATTTGTCTGGTTTGTTTGGGTTTGAATTGGTTTGTTTTGGTTTGAATTTGTTTATTTTTGAATCGTTTTGGTTTGAATTTGTCTGGTTTGTTTTGAATTGGTCTGGTTTGTTTTGGTTTTAATTGGTTTGTTTATTTTTGAATCGTTTTGGTTTGAATTTGTCTGGTTTGTTTTGAATTGGTCTGCTTTGTTTTGGTTTGAATTGGTTTGTTTTGGTTTGAATTGGTTTGTTTTGGTTTGAATTGGTTTGTTTTGGTTTAAATTTGTCTGGTTTGTTTTGAATTGGTCTGGTTTGTTTTGGTTTGAATTTGTCTGGTTTGTTTGGGTTTGAATTGGTTTGTTGTGGTTTGAATTGGTTTGTTTATTTTTGAATTGTTTTAGTTTGAATTGGTTTGTTTTGGTTTGAATTGGTCTGGTCTTTTTTCTTTTGAATTGGTTTGTTTTGGTTTGAATTGTTTTTTTGTTTTTGTTTTTTGAATGGTTTTGGTTTGAATTGGTTTGTTTTGGTTTGAATTGGTTTGTTTTGGGATGAATTTGTCTGTTTTTTGGGTTTGAATTTGTTTGTTTTGGTTTGAATTTGTTTGTTTATTTTTGAATCATTTTGGTTTGAATTGGTTTGTTTTGGTTTGAATTTTTCTGGTTTGTTTGGGTTTGAATTGGTTTGTTTTGGTTTGAATTAGTTTGTTTATTTTTGAATCGTTTTGGTTTGAATTTGTCTGGTTTGTTTGGGTTTGAATTGGTTTGTTTATTTTTGAATCGTTTTGGTTTGTTTGGGTTTGAATTGGTTTGTTTGGGTTTGAATTGGTTTGTTTATTTTTTAAT
>CM033622.1:4873235-5003235 GCA_019453435.1 Rhinogobius similis | reverse complement strand
GTGCGAGCTCCCTGGGCAGGGAAGGCTCTTAGGTAGGGTTCGAGAAACCGTGTCTGCCGGAGGCAGGCCTCCGCGCTGGGTGGGAGGGGGGACACCACTGCCCGCACCTTCCCCTGGCGGAGGGCCTCCGTGGGGGGACCCCTGGGTGAGACGGGACACCTCGGCCTCGCTTCCGACCTGACCGGCGTGCGGGTGAGCCAGAGCCCGCCCGAGCCGCATTGAGTCAAACCTGCAGTGCGCAGGAACCTTCGGACATGGATAGAACCAGAACGAGGCCCTGCGATGGCGGGTCTTGCTTGCCCATCGATCTAGCTCCGTCTGCCGTACACGGAGAACCATGATTTGTGACACTTTACCCCAGAGACAGTGCTTCAAAATCGGGCCCATTTTTTGCACATTCAGGGACAATAGGACCAGTAAAAAGGCCCAGAAAAACGGATCTCTCATGCCCACGGGTAGAGCAAACTGCCAGGCATGCATAGAACCAGGATTTGTGCAAATGTCAATCGCAAAAAACGTTGTTTCCAAAAACTGCCCGGGCATCCCTTGGAACGACGCAAAATGTCAAAGTTCGCGTGGGAGCAGCGTAAGAATTTTCGCGTGGGCAGCGTTAATCAGCCCGGGAGTCCCGGGCTGAATCCTTTTCTTCACACGTATGAATTTTGACTAAGTCCCTATACTCACGTATGGTACTCTGGATAGGGTACTCCGAATATGGTACTCTGGATATGGTACTCTACTGGGACTTTGTCAGGGTCCGTCGGCGGCATGGGACTTTCAACCCTGAGAACGAATTTGAAATCCTTACCTTAAAAATGACCCAACATTACAGTGTATGATGGTCCAAAGACCCACCATTCAGGGTCCTTCCATAATAAGGCCCAGAAAAAGGCCATTTCCTTGTTTTTGGTCCCCAACCTCCCTCAGATAATTACATCTTTACTGGTTTAAACTTGTGTCAGATATATTTGGGCCTTTTGAGTGGCACGTTTGGAGAAAATACACCGTTATGGCCACATCCCTAACCCAGGTCATATTTCACAAATCAGATGGGTGAACCTATAATTTGTAGCACAATAAAGATGTAATTATCATTACATATTTATTGGGGGTAAAATCAAGAAGAACCACAGTTATGTCCACATCCCTAAAAAAAAGTATTTGAAATCCTGGAGATTGAAAAAATTGAATCTATATAAATGAGGCAAAAAAGCTTTGTGCACAGCAAATTTGAGTGTTTAGAGTGCCAGGGGGCCTATCTTTCATGTCCTCATGAAAAGAGACTTGCTTTAAATTATAAACAATTTTGTTTCAACATCAGGTCATATTTCACACCTCAGCCAGGTGAACCTTTAATTTTATAGCAAATTATAGGTCTGTGTTTGCCACAGGGTCTGAGAGGGGCCAAGAACAATCTACACAAAGGCAATTTTTCCAAGGCTTTCAAAATGACCCAACATCACAGTGTATGATGGTCCTAAGACCCAACTTCACCATTCAGGTTACTTCTATTTAAAGACCCAGAAGAAGGCCATTTCTTAGTTTTTGGTCCCCAACCTCCCTCAGATAATTACATCTTTACTGGTTTAAACCTGTGTCAGATATATTTGGGCCTTTTGAGTGGCACGTTTGGAGAAAAAACACTGTTATGGCCACGTCCCTATAAAAGAATTTGAAATCCTTACCTTAAAAATGACCCAACATTACAGTGTATGATGGTTCTCAGACCCAACTTCACCATTAAAGTTCCTTCAATAATAAGACCCAGAATAAGGCCATTTCCTGGTTTTGCGTTCACAGGCAGGTATGGCCACAGTGATGTCCACATCCCTAACTCAGGTCATATTTCACACCTCAGACAGGTGAACCTTAAAAATGCACTGACAGAAATAACAGTGTGTGATGTGTACCTCACCATTCACGTTCCTTCTATAATAAAACCCAGAAAAAGGTCCCAAGCTTCCTCAGATAATTACATCTTCATTGGGGGTGAACTTCAGACATATTTGGCCATTTTTAGTGGCAAGTTTGCAGAAGAACTACATTTATATCCACATGCCTAATTAAGCTGAAAAATACACAACTTTTAATGTGAAACACACACAGCTTTGAAAGGTTACCTTCTCAATTTAGATGAAAGGTGTTGGTCACCTTCACTTTGTCCACATTCAATATACGTCAATCCCATCTCTGGACTAAAGCCTTAATGTTACACTTTTTTAAAATAGCTCTGAACCTCCAGGGAAACCAGCATTTCACTGCCCCAGAAGAGGACACTATGCCTGGGCAAAACACTTGACATCTTAGCCCCTGGAACCCCCAGGGAAACCAGCATTTCACTGCCCCAGGAGAGGACACTATGCCTGGGCACAAATCTTGACATCTCAGCCACTGGAACCCCCAGGGAAACCAGCATTTTACTGCCCCAGGAGAGGACACTATGCCTGGGAAAAACACTTGACATCTTAGCCCCTGGAACCCCCAGGAAAACCAGCATTTCACTGCCCCAGGAGAGGACACTATGCCTGGGCAAAACACTTGACATCTTAGCCCCTGGAACCCCCAGGGAAACCAGCATTTCACTGCCCCAGGAGAGGACACTATGCCTGGGCAAAACACTTGACATCTTAGCCCCTGGAACCCCCAGGGAAACCTCCAGGGGAACCAGATTGTACTGGCCCAGGAGAGGACACTATGCCTGGGCACACATCTTGACATCTCATCCCCTGGAACCTCCAGGGGAACCCCCAGGGAAACCAGCATTTCACTGCCCCAGGAGAGGACACTATGCCTGGGCACACGTCTTGACATCTCATCCCCTGGAACCTCCAGGGGAACCCCCAGGGAAACCAGCATTTCACTGCCCCAGGAGAGGACACTATGCCTGGGCACAAATCTTGACATCTCAGCCACTGGAACCCCCAGGGAAACCAGCATTTCACTGCCCCAGGAGAGGACACTATGCCTGGGCACAAATCTTGACATCTCAGCCACTGGAACCCCCAGGGAAACCAGCATTTCACTGCCCCAGGAGTGGACACTATGCCTGGGCACAAATCTTGACATCTCAGCCACTGGAACCCCCAGGGAAACCAGTATTTCACTGCCCCAGGAGAGGACACTATGCCTGGGCAAAACACTTGACATCTTAGCCCCTGGAACCCCCAGGGAAACCTCCAGGGGAACCAGCATTGTACTGGCCCAGGAGAGGACACTATGCCTGGGCACACATCTTGACATCTCATCCCCTGGAACCTCCAGGGGAACCCCCAGGGAAACCAGCATTTCACTGCCCCAGGAGAGGACACTATGCCTGGGAAAAACACTTGACATCTCAGCCCCTGGAACCCCCAGGGAAACCAGCATTTCACTACCCCAGGAGAGGACACTATGCCTGGGAAAACACTTGACATCTTAGCCCCTGGAACCCCCAGGGAAACCAGCATTTCACTGCCCCAGGAGAGGACACTATGCCTGGGCAAAACACTTGACATCTTAGCCCCTGGAACCCCCAGGGAAACCAGCATTTCACTGCCCCAGGAGAGGACACTATGCCTGGGAAAAACACTTGACATCTTAGCCCCTGGAACCCCCAGGGAAACCTCCAGGGGAACTAGCATTGTACTGCCCCAGGAGAGGACACTATGCCTGGGCACAAATCTTGACATCTCAGCCACTGGAACCCCCAGGGAAACCAGCATTTCACTGCCCCAGGAGAGGACACTATGCCTGGGAAAAACACTTGACATCTTAGCCCCTGGAACCCCCAGGAAAACCAGCATTTCACTGCCCCAGGAGAGGACACTATGCCTGGTCAAAACACTTGACATCTCAGCTCCTGGAATCCCCAGGGAAACCAGCATTTCACTGCCCCAGGAGAGGACACTATGCCTGGGAAAAACACTTGACATCTTAGCCCCTGGAACCCCCAGGAAAACCAGCATTTCACTGCCCCAGGAGAGGACACTATGCCTGGGAAAAACACTTGACATCTCAGCCACTTGAACCCCCAGGGAAACCAGCATTTCACTGCCCCAGGAGAGGACACTATGCCTGGGAAAAACACTTGACATCTTAGCCCCTGGAACCCCCAGGGAAACCAGCATTTCACTGCCCCAGGAGAGGACACTATTCCTGGGAAAAACACTTGACATCTCAGCCCCTGGAACCCCCAGGGAAACCAGCATTTCACTGCCCCAGGAGAGGACACTATGCCTGGGAAAAACACTTGACATCGTGGCCCCTGGAACCTGGAGGAGAGATCCAGATCCGCCTGACACTGTCCGGAGCCTCCAGAAAACCAGGCGCACCACTCGAACCCGGGTACCCACCCTTAAGCAACCCTCCCCGGACTAAACACCCTTATACCGCGGTCTTAGAGCCCGATGACCCTGGTACTCTGAAATGTAAAAAAGCGCTGCCTGGGACGCACCTGGAGCGCACTGCGCACTTCGGTCTCGGCACCGAGCCCAGCGAAGTGCTGCCTGTCCCAGCCACCGCTCCTCACGCCTTCAGACGCGCGCTCCGGTCTCGGCACCGAGCCCAGCGAAGTGCTGCCTGTCCCAGCCACCGCCTCACGCCAGTCGCGCTCGGTCTCGGCACCGAGCCCAGCGGCGCTGCCTGTCCCAGCCACCGCTCCTCACGCCTTCAGACGCGCGCTCCAGTCTCGGCACCGAGCCCAGCGAAGTGCTGCCTGTCCCAGCCACCGCTCCTCACGCCTTCAGACGCGCGCTCCGGTCTCGGCACCGAGCCCAGCGAAGTGCTGCCTGTCCCAGCCACCGCTCCTCACGCCTTCAGTCGCGCGCTCCGGTCTCGGCACCGAGCCCAGCGAAGTGCTGCCTGTCCCAGCCACCGCTCCTCACGCCTTCAGTCGCGCGCTCCGGTCTCGGCACCGAGCCCAGCGAAGTGCTGCCCTTCCCAGCCACCGCTCCTCACGCCTTCAGAGGCGCGCTCCGGTCTCGGCACCGAGCCCAGCGAAGTGCTGCCTGTCCCAGCCACCGCTCCTCACACCTTCAGAGGCGCGCTCCGGTCTCGGCTCCGAGCCCAGCGAAGTGCTGCTGCACCTCACACCTTCAGACGCGCGCTCCGGTCTCGGCACCGAGCCCAGCGAAGTGCTGCCTGTCCCAGCCACCGCTCTTCACGCCTTCAGAGGCGCGCTCCGGTCTCAGCGGAGTGCTGCCTGCCTGGGACGCACCACTCGTCCCAGCCCCCGCTCGTCACATCTCCAGACTCCCATAGGCACTCTGCTCTGTTTTTTTTACACCAGAGATAGTGCTTCAAAATCGGACACATCTTGGCACATTCAGGGACAATAGGACCAGGGAATGCTTTTTTTTTTTTTTACTTCAAAATCCCAATTGAGGCTTAAAGTTGAAATCTAAAACTTTGGCGCTTAAAGGGTTAAAGTATCACAGGAATTTCCCCACTATGATCCCTTTAATTTGAAACAAAATATAACACATGGCCTCTAGGGGCCCCAAGGTGAGGTATTGTGACTTTTAGTATGGCCCTGTAGACATCCCTTTAACCTGACACAGAATATAACACATGACCCAAGGGCTGCTCAGGTGAGGTATTGTGGCCCTTGGGATAGCCCTGTAGTCACCCTTTAACTTGAAACACAATATATTACAAAGACCCCAGGGCCCCTTAAAGTGAGGTAATATGGACCCTTCACATCTCTGGGGAAGCCTTATCGACCAAATATGGACAAATGAGCACAAGTTGGAACACTGCAAAAATGGGTCCATTGGAGAGTGCCATCTGGTGGTTATTTTAATACTGAGAAGTTGGATTTTGAAGGTTGGGTCTGACCCAAGAACCCAGGTATAAGACGCAATACACATTAATGGAGTCAAACTACGTCGGTCGATTTGTCGGGTCTCGAGAACACTAAACAACAAATAAACATTAAAAAGGTCCAACTTCTCCTACAGAACCCCTAACCCTTACCCTAACCCTAACCCCTAACCCCTAACCCCTAACCCCTAACCCCTAACCCCTAACCCCTAACCCCTAACCCTAAACTTAACCGGACACTGGACCTAGTTACGTCTGAACTTCCACTGAAGGGACTACTTTTCCACTTGGATTCAGAAAACCCCAAGTAGCAGCAAAACTATTTATTGGGACACTCTTTTTGACAAAATTCAGAAAAACAAAAAAAAGGCAACACTGCCCCTTTAAATAAAGTGCAAAGCATCATGGGAAGAACGTTTTTCTTCATTTTTTCCTCATTCCTCTTAATATCAAAGTTCAAGTATACACATGTGATACATTGCTAGAATTGTCTTCATCAGTTCTTTCTTATGTCAGAGTTACAAACACACTTTGGGAGTCGACCCCAGGGACACCATGAATGAGGAGGGCATGTCACTCCACATACCAAGACGCACGGGCTTATCATTTCAGCCACACCATCCCTGTTGGGTGCACTCCAGGAGTCATGCGGTGTATGAGACACTGGAGCAGTGTCATCGGAGGACTCGCGCGCCAGGTGACCACGCCCCCAGTCCAAATATACAGCTGACCAGGCGGTGAGTACAGCCATCTGTTAAAATTGTAAAAGGACACGGTTAAAAATATCAACTCAACTTTAAACAAGTCAAATAACACCTCAAATTAAAAGTCAGACAGACTCGGGTGCGTCTGGGTTCTGGGATTGGCTGTACCTGGCTCTGCCGCCTGCGGTCCCTCTGATGCCTAGGCTGGGGTCCTTGAGCGGCTAGGGTCAGTGCTGGATCGCTGTTCTCCGGGGCCGCTCTTTCTCTGGAGGTGACTCCGCTCGCCTCTGGGCAATATCGTCCGTCTGCAGCCAAAAAGGGGCGTTCCAGTTCAAAACGGGAACACCCCCATTGGAAGCAAGAACGCCCCTTGTTCTAAATATTTCAAAATAAGGTTGAAGGTTTTAGGTTTACTGAACTATTTCAAAATAAGGTTGAAGGTTTGTGTTCTAAATATTTCAAAATAAGGTTGAAGGTTTGTACGTTTAGCGAACTTTAGGTTTACTGAACTTTTTAAACATAATGGGCTACATGAATTGTCTAACTCAAAATAAAAAATGGAAAGACATTTGCAGTGCACAGTATCACTGGAATATTTGTTGGTATTTTCGTGTAGAATTTATGTTCTTTAACATGCTGAAATACTACAATGAAACAAGACAAAGTGCAAAATCTGAACATATCAACTTTATTTCTAGGAATTTGTGAACAAATACAGATTAAACAACAAAGAACAAACAGGCAGATATATTTACTTTTAAAAAAGCTTGTAGTATGGGGGATGTAACTTGAAAACTTAATCACGCTCCTCGAACTCCACATCCTCAACTAAGAACTTTCCGTACCCTAGGGAATTTAAAGTCAATTGTGCCCTCATCCAGGATTTTATAGATGAAAAAAGGCCTTCCAGGCGCATTCCAAGTCCACTGCCATGGCCTGCCATCTCACAAATGGTTTGCATATGAATATGAATGGGGTTACTTCCAATCTTCAGTTCCTTAGCCAAATAATCATTTATGTGGATTATGGGGAGGAAAGGCCTTGTAAGTGCTTTGAAAAGTTTAGATGTTCGGTTGAAAGACTCCAGCATGGTCATGTCCATTTTGAGAGTGATCCCAATAATCTGTTGGAGGATTTCTGGGGGCAGATATGGCGGGTCGTGGCTCACAGTCTGATCTTCTCCTTCTCGATCTTCGGTCCCAGGAGGTGTGACAACTGGTCTGTCAGAGTTGCGAAAGATAGGTAAGCATATTAACCCTACATTTTCAAGAGCACAAGATATAGGTTAATCTCAAACTTTAATACAATGACATACCTTTCATCAGTAATCGTCTGCAAAAGTTGCACACACCACCACCTTCTAATCGTCGACATATCTGCCTGTACAGTTGATTTATTAAATGTACTTTGTGTAATGCACTTGAGTGTGCTTAATCGTCATTAATTAAACGTTTTTGAAATACCATTGTACATGAAAATACTATCTTCCAATAAAGATTCACATTATTCAATCTAGATCAACTTTTACTTTAAAGAACTAACCTCCCTGAAGTCCAGTTTCTTTTGAAGCGCAGAATACATTGCATACTAAAAAAAAGTGTAATAAGTTACCAGTTCATCAAAATAAACATTTCCAAAAACATGAGGGTACAACTTACCATCAACATGAATACCCCACAATTATTGCTGAAGTGCTGATATGATTCACTCTAAAAACAAAAACAAACATAGAATATCATTCACTCTTCAGTTCAAATGTTATTAATGCAATCCTTTTCTTAAAAAGCATTAAGTAATACAAACGTTTAACAGCAACAAGAGTCACCAATGTCACACAGAATTGCTTATACAAACCCAATATTTTACCTCATAGTCCTCTAGGAAAAAGACCTTCCAGTCTTCCGCAGCCAATGTAAATGCAAGGTTACTGGAAAGAATGCAAGAATTAGCCACAGATATTCAAATTACATTCAAAATTGACATTAAGCCCTAATGAGGAATTGCCAATACCCTGCCTTCCAAACACATACCCACCTTGAGAGCATAGTTAAAACATGTAATGAATAGGGATGAAACTATACCGAAATCTAAAGGCCTGGAGTGACGGCAATTCCTAATTGAGACTTTAGGAACTTGTGAAACAAATGAACTGCAAAAACCGTAAAAGAAGAAAAATAAAAGGAAGTATAGTCCAAAACAGAACTACCATACTTCCAAAGCAAACCCAGTTCCTGAAGCAGAATGGAACAGGCTGGTGAGGGCCTGTTGTAGCATCTAGTGAAAATTAAAAACTTGCCAATGTCCTGAGCAGCCACCCTCCCCCGTCAGCCTTCCAATGTGACCTCATAATTTTACTGACACAATAGTGTACACATTTGAATGCAGAAAAACAATCCCTGCTTCAAGACCTTTAGGTTTTGCGTGAACACGATGAACCAGCAATCGTTTCTTAAAGAAAACCTGAAGACGTCTAAGTAACGCCCATCTCCAAAACCAGCAGGGTCACTGGAGTCCCAAAAGTGAATGGTCCTCTCTCTTGGTTTAAGTACCTGAAAAGTTTCATTTCATCCAATAACAAAACATCTGATCATTTTATTTTTAGAGTACTTCTTCCATCATCTACCTCCTGTTTACCCCCGAATTATAGATTATCTTTTATATTGAGCTCTGTGAAGTCTTACCCTGTTTCACCTTCAGCTTTTTGTTGTTATACTGCTGTTAAACCGATATATTAAATGAAAGATCAAAAATACTAAAACCCATGATAAAAATAATGTTTCATTCATATAATACATCTATGTTGATGTCACAGTATCATATGCAGACATGTACGACACAAAGCATGGATGAGCAATGCATGAAAATAGCAACGTTTAAGAGAACTGCATGTAAAAGCTATATTTCTTACACACAAGGTCCAGTGTCCAGGCTGCCAGGCAGGGAGAAGCACAACATCCTTAGTTGCAAAGTCACACTAGAGAAAACCAAAAATCATTACGTGGCTTAAAGTTATAAACTGTAATACAGGTTAAATTGTACAAATACTGACAATCATAGAATCAGTTGGGGAAGCTGAAAATGGAGGGAGCCAAGTCACAACCACATAAGCATCCAGAGCGACAGTTGCTATGCCCTATAAAAAACAAATGCATGAAGAAACTTAGCTTAGATGTTAAGAAGTTATGCTTTGATTAAGACTAATAGAATTAAGATTAAAAATAATAAATCAGACTTACATGAGCATTTGCCATGTTGGCAATTATGGTGAAGCAACAATTTGCAATCTAAAAGCAAACAAGATTTTTTATGTACTTGATGAATGAATAAAAGGCCTAAGAAGATATAAGTTCTGATTTACCGTTGCTTCCACCTCTCTTTCTTGGCCTAGACTCCAAAAGTCCGACCTTCTGAGAACTGAAGAATCAGCCAGAACAAATGGCTCATCCGGGTCTCCATTGATGTCCAATACATAGTCAAGCTATGTTAAATATTTAAAAAGTGTACAATATGCATGAATGACTGATGAGGTAGACTAAATGGTACAACTATTACAGCTTACCAACTTAGATAATTTTGCAGGTGGAACTTGTTTCCAGTTGACATCTGTGGAGGATGCATTAGTTTGGTCAACAGTCACAGCCATGCGTGCACCTAATTTAAAATTGAGACAAAAAAAATAAATAGATATTACAATTATACATTTTGTGTTCAACTGTACCATTTAACCCTTGGTCTTTCTGCCTTAAAAAATTCCTTACGTTTACAGGGTGGTGATGCAGTTGGGTCACTCATCTTTTGCAAAGTGGTTAACGCAACATCTGGAAGAACTTCCCATTCTTGTGTTTGAGAAGACTGCGTAAACTGTGCCTGTCCATACTCATTGAGTGTCAGTGGAATGTCCGGGGTCAAAAGCTTCCTCAATTCCTCCATGATAATATTGTTTCTTCGTTGGTTGTAATGATGGATAACATTCCTCATCAGAAAGACATGTGTGGAAGGTGAAAGCATGTTCATGAAGTAATTGTTTTTTTTCATAATTGAGAAGAGCTGTTCAGCAACTTGGCTGTTTATTCTCCCAGATAGCTCTTGCACTAGCCCTATCCTCCGTAGGATATCTCTTTGGTCTTTTGTGTTCCTCTCATGAAAAGTGTCATATAGACAATAATGTTCATTTGACCCAGTGATGGGATGGCCATTGGGGTCTGGTGAGGATTTCTTTGTTTTGAGCCAGGGTAAACTCACTGTACCCCCTTTGGCTGCCCACTGCAAGTTCTCAGGGCTGGGGTCAAGAAGTCTACCCTCATGAGGGCTGAAAGGGACAGCCTCAGGCTCTCTAAGATTTGCATGCACTGCCAGCCCTCTTGCAAAATCATAGATGCATACATTTGGCATGTGTTTCCATGAAAGCAACACATCTGTGAAGTCCCGTGGACTTTCTGCCCTAATATTAAATTTTAAAGACACAACTTGTCCACACGGGCACATGACAACAGCCCAGCCACCTGAAATAAAAAGAAAGCGCTGAATGTCAAACAACATTTCCAGCAGACAGAACAAATGGTTAACAGTTTGTGTTTTGTTTCATTAACACTTACCAGATGCCCCCCAAACCTTTTGAAATATTTTGTCATATTTGCTTCTTGTGGTCATTTCTTCCCTTAGCCGCATGATCAATTCCATTTTTGAACCAACTGAATCTATTCCGCACTCCTTGCACAGTTTGCGGATGGCGTGGACCTGTAACACATAAAAATGTGAATATGCATCTCCAATTGTGGTGATGCTTGGACAGAAGACCAGCTTCATGCTGGTCAGTGTAAATACACATTTTTATAATGTTTACCTTCAAATTGGATACTTCATCCAGCAGCCTGTACTCCATTACATCCAGCTCTTTGGATTCATGTAGTTTCCTGGTTGTGTGGGCTTTTTCATGCTCCGTATTGAGTACCATGTTTGATTTTCGAGTATGGGGTCCAATCCAAGGTGCCCAGTGGTGGTATGTAGGTTTAACTGTAAAAGGATTTTTCTTGTCACCTGAAAAGAAAAATGATTTAACATGGCTCAAAGGCAAATGTGATAGAAATTCAAGTTAATTACTTTGAACAAAACCGCGGGCAATTCTTTCTAAGCATATTGAATCCCAGAAATCATCAATGTCCACCTTTCCATCACATCCATCAGGTGGATTCTCAAGCTCACTAACTAAAATAAGAGAAAAATATCAAGTACATTTAGTACACAATACATGATGGATTGTACATATAAATAACAAAACCTTGATTTTACCTGCCAAGCTAAATACGCAACTCTTGTGGAGATCCATTACTACAACTGGTGGGTGATGTCCACATCGAACACAATAGTAATCATATTGATGATCAGATAATGCTTCAAAATGAAAGTACCCATGTATGAGTGTGTTCTTGTTAGGATATTTCTGTCCTGAGGTTAGCTCCCACGTTTCAATTGCTCGACCTAGAGCTGTGTGCGTCTGATTTTCAAATCAAAAGTTAAATGTACTATGTTACATGTATGCATCGTTCACCTGCATTTTATATGTGGAATAACTACCTGAAGGCAGTTACGAAGGTACAGACAAAAATGTAGGGTAAGAATAACACTGTCATTAAAATTGTGTAAACCTTCCTCCCATTCTTGATAACGAACAGTCAAGCCACATGAATTGCATGTTTTGCAATATGTTGTCACACCTGTATGACAAAGAATATATTATCAGCAAGAGAAGCTACAATTGTAGCAATATAGTTTATAAATTACTTTACCTTCAATGACTCCCTTCACCGTTATTATTTTTGCCTTTTTAGTTATGATCAGTGGTTCACCAAAATTGCCATTACATTCAGGGCAGGCATTTTCCTTTGGGATCAAATGCACTGGCAGGTTTGCTTCACTTGACAGCCCAGAAAACTTTACAGGCAAATCAGCAGGGACCCTTTTGTTGCTGTGTATGTATTTAACCAATCTTTTTAGAGCTTCATTTTGTGGGGGGTACTTGCAGTGATACTGATACTGTTCCACATCAGGCTCCTCACCGACATGGCTTTCTTCAGAATCATTGGTTTGGAAATACTCCTTCATTGTATGAAAAAGGTGCCATTTGGCAATGCACTTGTGAATGCAAGTTTGTTTCCCTGAAGTACAATGGCAGTGCCATGTGTTTTTGTCCATGTCCAGTTTAACCATTACTCTGCCAAAATGGTTAAAGTAAGAGAGGTGTGGTTCATAGACTGATACAAATTTCTTTGTGGAGGAGCTTCCCACTTTTACCTCAATGCTAAAAGGAATTTTCTCTCCACTTGCTGCAGCTTGTTTTTGTAGACAAGTTTTTTTTTTCTGTTCACTGAACCACTTGCTTCTCACTATTTCTTCAAGGACATCTTCTTTCAGTTGGATATTCTGTGTCAACGCCGGTGGACAGTACTTCAATGACTGTATATGAGCACAGTCATATGAAACATATCCACTCCTGTGCATTACTTCTGTATTTCGGACACAAGCATCTACGGCACACTTCATTTTTGTGGTCAGGCCAGATTTTTTTTGTACATGAATTGGTGCACTGTTACTGTTAAAATTTTTGAGTACTGCATAAATTCCATTCTCAAGGTCTAGAACTTCACAGGCTAGAAAGTGATCCACTCTAATGCTGTCCTTGACAACACTGACGGGATGCTTGCGGCTCATATGTACTTTCAAGTTTTTCTTATTCAACACAACTTTGCATATTGGACACTGCAATTGTCTCACTCGATGAGACCACTTAACTGTTTTAGAACCATGTTTTACATCCTGCACATCATGATGCTGAGGGACATGCCATTCCAGTGTGTCTCTTCTACCATCCTCATCCTGTAAATGGCTTGTTGTTTGCTGAGTCTCTAAATGGCATTCCGATGTGTGTCTTCTACCTTCCTCATCCTGTGAATGACGTGTTGTTTGCTGAGGCTGGCAGGTGGCAAGATGTTTAAGTATTTTGTTTTTTCTTGGAAATGTATTTCCACAACCACAACAGTGGTAGTGACTGCCCTTTCTGCAGGCCCAGTTGCATGTGTACATAACATATTCTGGAGGAAAAAAAAAGTATATTTAGAGTATATTAAATAAATAATTTGTGCAGGGAAAATACTTTTGACAGTGGTCTGCCACTTGAGAAGAAAACATACCACCATGAGTTATCACAGTTTTTAAGTGACTCTGCATGTGTGTCTCCACCTTGGCATAATCACCCTTGTAGTCTGGACAAAAGGGGCAGTGAAGAAATTTTGGCTTTTGGCCACGGGACACAACAGAAAGGTGAACCTGCAGTTATGAACAGAGAAAATATTTTATTAATATAATATATATATATATTGAAAATGGTTGGATATACTGGACATTGGTGTGGGATTTGTCATTTAATTTTTTAGTTGAGGTTTAATTTCCAGACAAAATGGTCTGTAAATTGAATCACAAAAGTGCAGCAGAAATATACCCATATACTATTAGAAATAGAAATATACCCATATACTACTTGAAAGTTTAAAACAAAACCTTTTCTTTTTATCATCTTAAGCTGATTAAAAATAGAAAGGAAAAAAAGTGATTTGTTGACTGTTAACAAGTTTTAGTAGCTATTTCACTTGCTAATCGCAAAATAATCATACTGACTATTAATTATTTTCCACTTGTCGCCCATTTTGTTTAAGCGAGAAACACGAACAATCGAAAGCTAACTAAAGTTGTATTCATAGAAACGCAACAGTTAGCTTCATAACGGTACAACTTTTAACGGCTGGTAATCGTTTTAGCAGTACTACACATTGAAAATCTTAGAAATCTTAGCAATACTTACAGACATAACGCTCTTCCTTTCCGTTCACTGCCATAGCCTGCAAACACGTGCGATAAATTAAGGCTATTTACTTTATCGAAGGGGCAGGCAGAAGTTACGTCTTTCCCAGCTTGCCTTCCCTCTGATTGGTTGATGCAAAGCTCACAGGAACGCCCAAAGGGGCGTTTTCGATTCAAATCAGGAACGCCCTAGCCGCAGATCGACCCTACTCCCTCTGGGGGGGATCTCTGGCATGGCGTCTGTTGGTTCTTGGACGGTGGCTGTCTGGCGCGGCTGATCTTAGACCTGGAGCATCTGACTCTAAAACCCAGCCCAAAACCCTGATTGGACGAGGGACACACCACGAGAACTGATCACTCTACGTGGGGCCAGCCTTGGAAGAGAGTGTCCAGAGTTAAATGGCCGAAACACTCGATGACACCAAGGTCTACTGCTGAAGATGTGTTCCAAATTCTCACTGACCTTAACTTTAAAATCTCCAAAAAATAGGGCAATAAAACAGGCTGAACAACGTTCATGTTTCATAACCCCAAACCTGACCTTAAACCTAACCTTAGCCATTCAAGACCAATGCCTAAACCTAACCGGACACAGGGTCTATTTAAGTCTCAACTTCCACCCAATTTTCTGCCTTTCGCTTCAGTTGGACGTTTCTCCTTCCAGTGTTTGAAACTCTTCTTTGAAAAAAGCCCTCCACAAAGACGGCACGTCTCCTTTAATACCGCCATGCGTCCTTAAAATGATGCTTCATAACCCTAAACCTGACCTTTATCCTAACCTTAGCCATTCAAGACCTATGCCTAAACCTAACCGGACACGGGTCTTCTAATGTCTAACTTCCACCCAATTCTCTGCTTTTTGCTTCAGTTTGAGTGACAAAATCACTTACTAATTCCTTGAGGTTTCTCCTTCCAGTCTTTAAAACTCTTCTTTGAAAAAAGCCCTCCACAAAGACGGCACGTCTCCTTTAATGCTTCATAACACCAAACCTGACCTTCACCCTAACCTTAGCCATTCAAGACACATGCCAAACAGGCTGACAAAATATGCCAACAAAAGGGGCTGAACAAGGCCTTTTACCACATTATACACAACATTGATTCACATATGCTTCAAATTTCACCTTCACTTAAACAATGCTTAAAGGAAGGCTTTTCCCGTCCACCTCCCAACTGGTCTCTCTGAAGGCCACACGTCGGAAAGAAGGACCGTATGTCCTTTGGCCAAGATCGACCTTGAAAAATCCCTCGGTGGACTTACAACGGTTTTCATTTAAACAAAAGACCCCATGGCAAGGACATTGGAAAGAAAGAGGAATGTTCTCCTACGACGTACGTGGGCCAGTGCCAAACCTTTGACCCTCTACTCCAAACCGTCCCTACGTTTAGTTCGGACGGGGAGGGTCATCGTGATAACTTATAACACCTAACCCTAACCCTAACCCTCACCCTCACCCTCACCCTCACCCTCACCCTAACCCCTAACCCCTAACCCCTAACCCCTAACCCCTAACCCCTAACCCTAACCCCTAACCCCTAACCCCTAACCCCTAACCCTAAACCCTAACCCTAACCCTAACCCTAACCCTAACCCCTAACCCTCTAACCCTCTAACCCTCTAACCCTAACCCTAATATGACAACAAAAGGGGCTGAACAAGGCCTTTTACCACATTATACACAACATTGATTCACATATGCTTCACATTTCACCTCACTTAAACAATGCTTAAAGGAAGGCTTTTCCCGTCCACCTCTCAACTGGTCTCTTTTAAGGCCACACGTCGGAAAGAAGGACCGTATGTCCATTGGCCATGATCGACCCTGAAAAATCGCTCGGTGGACTTACAACAGTGTTCATTTCAAGAAAAGACCCCATGGCAAGGACATTGGAAAGAAAGAGGAATGTTCTCCTACGATGTACGTGGACCAGTGCCAAACCTTTGACCCTCTGCTCCAAACTGTCCCTGCGCTCAGCGGACGGGGAGGGTCATCGTGTTACCACACCTAACCCTGTTTTTTTACAGCTCACATTTCCGATTTTACGATAAAAACCACAGAGGATGAAAAGATAAGAACTTGTTAAAAACAGGAACTTCAACTCACACCAGAGTCAGACCTACTTCTGTCCTGCTTCAGTCTTGGTTTGGTCCTGGTTCTGGATATGGCTCTCATATTGTTGCTTCTGTCTGTTTGCTGTTTGGGTAAGTCACATTTATTTTCTGTGTTCTTTACTACTTTGACCGTTTATTTATGCTCTGTCTTTGATTTCCTGATTATAACTCATCTACAAATTTTCCTGCTTAAGGATAAAATACATGAGTAGAATCTGTTGAAAAACACTGTTCACGTTGTGGCACTGTCTGACACCCATCTGAAGGACAGTTTTGATCAATATATTTTAAACAAAAGACAAACAAACTAATATGGTGTGCTGTATTGTTGTACATTCATGAAAATCTCACTCTTTTAAGAGAGGATCTGGTGAGCTTTGATATTTTGAGGCTGTGACTCCACAATCCGTCTAAACAAGCCTTTGTTTGGCCTGTTATAACGGACAGCTGTCATCACAAGCCCCAGGGTCAGAATCATACAACAGTCATTTCAAAGCTTCTGTTCAGTTTTCATTTTTAGCTGATGCCTATTATCTGCTTTGGATCCACACTTTATTCACATGACTTGTATGAAGAAGGGCTGGTGCCCCAAAGAGTCATGTGATGCTAAATTAAAATTGGGAGCTCCAGCTGCTCTGCCGATCCTTTTTTCATGTCTGTTCTTTGATTCTGGTTTGGGACCCAGCACACAGTCCATACAATACTTTGGATGTGCACGTTCTCTTGACCAATATTGACCAACTGTGAAGCTGGACACTGTTACAACATGCTGCGCCGACTCCCACACATGAAAGGGTTTAGGGTTAGAACGGAGAGAGTCCCTCCTGATCCACTCTCCAAATCCTACATTTACACGGTGCATCAGCTGTGGACCCTCTGTGATGGGACAGTCCTCCCCAAACATGAACTGTACCTTTCACTGGTTCAGACTGTACACCAGTCCATACGCTCCCACTGCTGAGTACAGTAAGGCACACTTTATTGTCCCTCTGGGTGAATTTACCCCATTTGAATAAGTTACTAGAAAATACCATTTTATAATTATTATGACACATTCACAGACTTATGCACACATAACATGACACATGTGTCGTGTATAAGACACTGACGTGAGTTAAATGTGCTTCTGATCAGAGATAAAGTGTCTCTTCAAACCACACCGTGGCACATGGACCACAGGGACCTTCCTGTTTCTCTGAAACTGATCTAATCGTTCTGTGGTTTAGAGCTCGGAACATTTTGTGTCGTGACATTAACAGGCGCCATTTTGTGACGTGTCTTCTCTGTGTGCAGGGGCCCTGGCAGAGAACAGCAGCTCAACAGGTAAAGACACTCGCACTGAGGCTAACCACTCTGCCACAGCCACTGCACTCACAGCAGGAGTGTAACCCACAACCTCCTGGTGACAGGGCACAGACTAACCCCTCTGCAGGAGTCTAACCCACAACCTCCTGGTGACAGGCACAGACTAACCCCTCTGCAGGAGTCTAACCCACAACCTCCTGGTGACAGGGCACAGGCTAACCCCTCTGCAGGAGTCTAACCCACAGCCCCCTGGTGACAGGGCACAGGCTAACCCCTCTGCAGGAGTCTAACCCACAGCCTCCTGGTGACAGGGACAGGCTAACCCCTCTGCAGGAGTCTAACCCACAGCCTCCTGGTGACAGGCACAGACTAACCCCTCTGCAGGAGTCTAACCCCTTACCCCCTGGTGACAGGCACAGACTAACCCCTCTGCAGGAGTCTAACCCACAACCTCCTGGTGACAGGGCACAGACTAACCCCTCTGCAGGAGTCTAACCCACAACCTCCTGGTGACAGGGCACAGACTAACCCCTCTGCAGGAGTCTAACCCCTTACCTCCTGGTGACAGGGACAGACTAACCCCTCTGCAGGAGTCTAACCCACAACCTCCTGGTGACAGGGCACAGACTAACCCCTCTGCAGGAGTCTAACCCACAACCTCCAGGTGACAGCGACAGGCTAACCCCTCTGCAGGAGTCTAACCCACAACCTCCTGGTGACAGGGCACAGACTAACCCCTCTGCAGGAGTCTAACCCACAGCCCCCTGGTGACAGGGCACAGACTAACCCCTCTGCAGGAGTCTAACCCACAACCTCCTGGTGACAGGGCACAGACTAACCCCTCTGCAGGAGTCTAACCCCTTACCTCCTGGTGACAGGGACAGACTAACCCCTCTGCAGGAGTCTAACCCACAACCTCCTGGTGACAGGGCACAGACTAACCCCTCTGCAGGAGTCTAACCCACAACCTCCAGGTGACAGGGACAGGCTAACCCCTCTGCAGGAGTCTAACCCACAACCCCCTCATGACAGGGACAGGCTAACCCCTCTGCAGGAGTCTAACCCCTTACCTCCTGGTGACAGGGCGCTCCTTACACACTGTGCCGTCTCACTTTTCAAACATAAATGGTGGACAGTGTTTTAACAGCTGAGACTAAAGTCAAAGGCCAAAGGTGGAGCTCGTGTCAATCCTGGGCTTCAGAACATTTTATACATTTCTTAAAAATATGGATCAAACTCATGTTTGTGACAGAAAATCCTCCACATTTCTACAACAGAAGAAGCTGTGGCTATTTTAATGGGTTAGGGTTAACCCTAGCCCTAACCCTAACCCCTAACAGATCAAAAGAGTTAATATGTGTTTAATTTGTTAAATTATAATTAAAAGAGACGAGAATGTACAAAAAGAGGCGGGCCTTAGCGTCAGGCTCAGATTGACACTTCCTCTTTAGACAGAGGAACAGCCAATCACACGCTCCGCTCTCCGTCCAATAAGATCTCAGCAGGTGATGGAGGATTTTACTGCTCGGGTAAAGGGGCGGGGCTTCACCTGCTCAGGCAAAGGGGCGGGGCTTCACCTGCTCAGGTAAAGGGGCGGGGCTTCAACTGCTCAGGCAAAGGGGCGGGGCTTCACCTGCTCAGGTAAAGGGACGGGGCTTCAACTGCTCAGGCAAAGGGGCGGGGCTTCACCTGCTCAGGTAAAGGGGCGGGGCTTCAGCTGCTAAGGTAAAGGGGCGGGGCTTCACCTGCTCAGGTAAAGGGGCGGGGCTTCACTTGCTCAGGTAAAGGGGTGGGGCTCAGGTAAAGGGGCGGGGCTTCAGCTGCTCAGGTAAAGGGGCGGGGCTTCACTTGCTCAGGTAAAGGGGTGGGGCTCAGGTAAAGGGGCGGGGCTTCACTTGCTCAGGTAAAGGGGTGGGGCTCAGGTAAAGGGGCGGGGTTTCACATGCTCAGGTAAAGGGGCGGGGTTTCACATGCTCAGGGAAAGGGGCGGGGCTTCACCTGCTCAGGTAAAGGGGCGGGGTTTCACATGCTCAGGTAAAGGGGCGGGGCTTCACCTGCTCAGGTAAAGGGGCGGGGCTCACTCTGTCTCTTGTCTGTTCAGAGCCGCTCAGGCTGGTGGGAGGGGCCAGTCGCTGTGCTGGGACTGTGGAGCTCAAACACAGAGGAGAGTGGAGACGGATGAGGCCCTATAGCCCCTATGGCCCCTGGCTCCTGGAGTCTGTGTCTGTTGTGTGTCGAGGCCTGGACTGTGGCTCTGCTGTTTCTGGAGAACAAAGAGATGATTTTCCACAGAGTCCTGTGTGGGACGTCTCATCTGACTGTGTGAAGAAGTCTGCAGTGAGAGACTGTGTCAGGAGCACAGACTCTTCCTCTCCCTGGGGTCTGGAGGTGAAGTGTTCAGGTAAAAGTCAAACTCTCAACTCAAGGTTAGAGTTTGTATTTCTCTGATGTTTCTCTGATGTCACACAAGTGTCTTATGGGATTGTTAAGTGATGACATCACACATCCTATTTTTTTCTTAAATGTACTTTCTCCACAGCTCCATGTGTTCTGAGTCTGTTCTTGCACTCGGCACATGGTGTTTTAAATAAAAACAGGAAGGCGGTCACTAATGTCTGTTAATTCAAGACCTCCATCAATTTGACCAAAGTCACTGGTAAATATGTGATCCATTAATGTCACTGATGCTGTTGTTATTCTAGCTTTACTTTTACTGCAAATAACACACTTTTATAAAATGTATTTATAAAGTCTGTGTCTTATGTCCTCCAGGATTAACAAGGTCCACATTAAAACCACCACAGACAATATTAGACTTAGAAGAGAACGGGTTAAATATGAACTCACAGTGATGATGTCACATGTGTCCTATTGGCTCACAGTGATGATGTCACATGTGTGTGTCCTATTGGCTCACAGTGATGATGTCACATGTGTCCTATTGGCTCACAGTGATGATGTCACGTGTGTCCTATTGGCTCACAGTGATGATGTCACATGTGTCCTATTGGCTCACAGTGATGATGTCACATGTGTCCTATTGGCTCACAGTGATGATGTCACATGTGTCCTATTGGCTCACAGTGATGATGTCACATGTGTGTGTCCTATTGGCTCACAGTGATGATGTCACATGTGTCCTATTGGCTCACAGTGATGATGTCACATGTGTCCTATTGGCTCACAGTGATGATGTCACATGTGTCCTATTGGCTCACAGTGATGATGTCACATGTGTCCTATTGGCTCACAGTGATGATGTCACATGTGTCCACAGACTCGGTGCGGCTGGTCTCGGGGTCCGGCCTGTGCTCAGGATCAGTGCAGATCTGGGACCAGTCCTGGACCTGGGTCTGTGAAGGGGCCTTGGACCTGCAGGGGGCAGAGGTGCTGTGCAGGGAGCTGGGCTGTGGGGCTCCTTCTCTCCTCCAGGGGGCGCTCTCTCCTCTGGGACTGCAGACGTTCCACTGTGAGGGCCATGAGTCTGCTCTGATGGACTGTCCCCGCTCCAGCTCAGGGACCTGCTCCTCTGGACAAGCTGTCAACCTCACCTGCTTAGGTAAAGGGCGGGGCTTCAACTGCTCAGGTAAAGGGGCGGGGCTTCAACTGCTCAGGTAAAGGGGCAGGGCTTCAGCTGCTCAGGTAAAGGGGCGGGGCTTCACCTGCTCTTGTAAATGGGGTGGGGCTCAGGTAAAGGGGCGGGGCTTCACCTGCTCAGGTAAAGGGGTGGGGCTCAGGTAAAGGGGCGGGGCTTCACCTGCTCAGGTAAAGGGGCGGGGCTTCAGCTGCTCAGATAAAGGGGTGGGGCTTCAGCTGCTAAGGTAAAGGGGCGGGGCTTCACCTGCTCAGGTAAAGGGGCAGGGCTTCAGCTGCTCAGGTAAAGGGGCGGGGCTCACTCTGTGTCTTGTCTGTTCAGAGCCGCTCAGGCTGGTGGGAGGGGCCAGTCGCTGTGCTGGGACTGTGGAGCTCAAACACAGAGGAGAGTGGAGACGGATGGGGCCCATTGACCTCTGGCCCCTGGAGTCTGTGTCTGCTGTGTGTCGCGGCCTGGACTGTGGCTCTGCTGTTTCTGGAGAACGAAGAGATGGTTTTCCACAGAGTCCTGTGTGGATCGTCTCATCTGACTGTGTGAAGAAGTCTGCAGTGAGAGACTGTGTCATGAGCACAGACTCTTCCTCTTCTCGGGGTCTGGAGGTGAAGTGTTCAGGTAAAAGTCAAACTCTCAACTCAAGGTTAGAGTTTGTATTTCTCTGATGTTTCTCTGATGTCACACAAGTGTCTTATGGGATTGTTAAGTGATGACATCACACATCCTATTTTTTTCTTAAATGTACTTTCTCCACAGCTCCATGTGTTCTGAGTCTGTTCTTGCACTCGGCACATGGTGTTTTAAATAAAAACAGGAAGGCGGTCACTAATGTCTGTTAATTCAAGACCTCCATCAATTTGACCAAAGTCACTGGTAAATATGTGATCCATTAATGTCACTGATGCTGTTGTTATTCTAGCTTTACTTTTACTGCAAATAACACACTTTTATCAAATGTATTTATAAAGTGTGTGTCTTATGTCCTCCAGGATTAACAAGGTCCACATTAAAACCACCACAGACAATATTAGACTTAGAAGAGAACGGGTCAAATATGAACTCACAGTGATGATGTCACATGTGTCCTATTGGCTCACAGTGATGATGTCACATGTGTGTGTCCTATTGGCTCACAGTGATGATGTCACATGTGTCCTATTGGCTCACAGTGATGATGTCACATGTGTGTGTCCTATTGGCTCACAGTGATGATGTCACATGTGTCCTATTGGCTCACAGTGATGATGTCACATGTGTGTGTCCTATTGGCTCACAGTGATGATGTCACATGTGTGTGTCCTATTGGCTCACAGTGATGATGTCACATGTGTCCTATTGACTCACAGTGATGATGTCACATGTGTGTGTCCTATTGGCTCACAGTGATGATGTCACATGTGTCCTATTGGCTCACAGTGATGATGTCACATGTGTCCTATTGGCTCACAGTGATGATGTCACATGTGTCCTATTGACTCACAGTGATGATGTCACATGTGTGTGTCCTATTGGCTCACAGTGATGATGTCACATGTGTCCTATTGGCTCACAGTGATGATGTCACATGTGTCCTATTGGCTCACAGTGATGATGTCACATGTGTGTTTCTTATTCGCTCACAGTGATGATGTCACGTGTGTGTCCTATTGGCTCACAGTGATGATGTCACATGTGTCCTATTGGCTCACAGTGATGATGTCACATGTGTCCTATTGGCTCACAGTGATGATGTCACATGTGTGTGTCCTATTGGCTCACAGTGATGATGTCACATGGGTCCTATTGGCTCACAGTGATGATGTCACATGTGTCCTATTGGCTCACAGTGATGATGTCACATGTGTCCTATTGGCTCACAGTGATGATGTCACATGTGTGTGTCCTATTGGCTCACAGTGATGATGTCACATGTGTCCTATTGGCTCACAGTGATGATGTCACATGTGTCCTATTGGCTCACAGTGATGATGTCACATGTGTCCTATTGGCTCACAGTGATGATGTCACATGTGTCCTATTGTCTCACAGTGATGATGTCACATGTGTCCTATTGGCTCACAGTGATGATGTCACATGTGTCCTATTGGCTCACAGTGATGATGTCACATGTGTCCTATTGGCTCAGAGTGATGATGTCACATGTGTGTGTCCTATTGACTCACAGTGATGATGTCACATGTGTCCTATTGGCTCACAGTGATGATGTCACATGTGTCCTATTGGCTCACAGTGATGATGTCACATGTGTCCTATTGGCTCACAGTGATGATGTCACATGTGTCCTATTGGCTCACAGTGATGATGTCACATGTGTCCTATTGGCTCACAGTGATGATGTCACATGTGTGTGTCCTATTGGCTCACAGTGATGATGTCACATGTGTCCTATTGGCTCACAGTGATGATGTCACATGTGTCCTATTGGCTCACAGTGATGATGTCACATGTGTGTGTCCTATTGGCTCACAGTGATGATGTCACATGTGTCCTATTGGCTCACAGTGATGATGTCACATGTGTCCTATTGACTCACAGTGATGATGTCACATGTGTCCTATTGGCTCACAATGATGATGTCACATGTGTCCTATTGGCTCACAGTGATGATGTCACATGTGTACTATTGGCTCACAGTGATGATGTCACATGTGTTTGTCCTATTGACTCACAGTGATGATGTCACATGTGTCCTATTGACTCACAGTGATGATGTCACATGTGTCCTATTGGCTCACAGTGATGATGTCACATGTGTCCTATTGGCTCACAGTGATGATGTCACATGTGTCCTATTGGCTCACAGTGATGATGTCACATGTGTCCTATTGGCTCACAGTGATGATGTCACGTGTGTCCTATTGGCTCACAGTGATGATGTCACATGTGTCCTATTGACTCACAGTGATGATGTCACATGTGTGTGTCCTATTGGCTCACAGTGATGATGTCACATGTGTCCACAGACTCGGTGCGGCTGGTCTCGGGGTCCGGCCTGTGCTCAGGATCAGTGCAGATCTGGGACCAGTCCTGGACCTGGGTCTGTGAAGGGGCCTTGGACCTGCAGGGGGCAGAGGTGCTGTGCAGGGAGCTGGGCTGTGGGGCTCCTTCTCTCCTCCAGGGGGCGCTCTCTCCTCTGGGACTGCAGACGTTCCACTGTGAGGGCCATGAGTCTGCTCTGATGGACTGTCCCCGCTCCAGCTCAGGGACCTGCTCCTCTGGACAAGCTGTCAACCTCACCTGCTTAGGTAAAGGGCGGGGCTTCAACTGCTCAGGTAAAGGGGCGGGGCTCACTCTGTCTCTTGTCTGTTCAGAGCCGCTCAGGCTGGTGGGAGGGGCCAGTCGCTGTGCTGGGACTGTGGAGGTGAAACACAGAGGAGAGTGGAGACGGATGGGGCCCTATGGCCCCTGGCCCCTGGAGTCTGTGTCTGCTGTGTGTCGAGGCCTGGACTGTGGCTCTGCTGTTTCTGGAGAAAAAAGAGATGGTTTTCCACAGAGTCCTGTGTGGAGCATCTCATCTGTCTGTGTGAAGAAGTCTGCAGTGAGAGACTGTGCCAGGAGCACAGACTCCTCCTCTTCTGACGGTCTGGAGGTGAAGTGTTCAGGTAAAGGTCAAACTCTCAACTCAAGGTTAGAGTTTGTTTCTCTCTGATGTTTCTCTGATGTTTCTCTGATGTTTCTCTGATGTTTCTCTGATGTTTCTCTGATGTTTCTCTGATGTTTCTCTGATGTTTCTCTCTGATGTTTCTCTGATGTTTCTCTCTGATGTTTCTCTGATGTTTCTCTCTGATGTTTCTCTCTGATGTTTCTCTGATGTTTCTCTCTGATGTTTCTCTGATGTTTCTCTGGTGTTTCTCTCTGATGTTTCTCTCTGATGTTTCTCTGATGTTTCTCTGATGTTTCTTTGATGTTTCTCTGATGTCTCTTTGATGTTTCTCTGATGTTTCTCTGATGTTTCTCTCTGATGTTTCTCTGATGTTTCTCTGATGTTTCTCTCTGATGTTTCTCTCTGATGTTTCTCTGATGTTTCTCTGATGTTTCTTTGATGTTTCTCTGATGTCTCTTTGATGTTTCTCTGGTGTTTCTCTGATGTTTCTCTCTGATGTTTCTCTGATGTTTCTCTGATGTTTCTTTGATGTTTCTCTGATGTCTCTTTGATGTTTCTCTGATGTTTCTCTCTGATGTTTCTCTGATGTTTCTCTGATGTTTCTCTGATGTTTCTCTGATGTTTCTCTGATGTTTCTCAGATGTTTCTCAGATGTTTCTCAGATGTTTCTCTGATGTTTCTCTGATGTTTCTCTGATATCTCAGATGTTTTATTTCCAGTTGTTCCAGATGTTTGTCAGTTGTATCAGACCTCTGTGTGACGTCCAATCCTGTCTCTCCTCAGACTTACTGAATCGTCCAATCATCTCCCTGTCTGTGATAGACGGGGCCTCCGAGGCCCGGCCGCAGGGGGTCCGGGTGCTGCTGGGGTCAAAGTTCAGGGTCACATGCTCAGTGGAGCCACAGTTCCCTGGAGGCTTCTTCCAGCTCCTCTCTCCCACTGTGGACCTCGCTCAGAACCACACCCTGCCCGCTGTCAATCACTCCGCCCACTTCCTGTTCTCTGACACTGGCCCCGCCCACAAAGGAAACTACACCTGTGTTTACCACCTGCAGGTGTTCGACCACAGCTTCTCCTCTCAGAGCCTCACGCTGCAGCTCTCTCTGGGAGGTAAGACTCCCTCTGCACATGCTCAGAAGCTCCTGCACGAACACTGTCGCTACGGCAACACAAACTACATCTAACATGTGACCACTGTCACTACGGCAACACAAACTACATCTAACATGTGACCATTGTCACTACGGCAACACAAACTACATCTAACATGTGACCACTGTCACTACGGCGACACAAACTACATCTAACATGTGACCGCTGTCGCTACGGCAACACAAACTACATTCAACATGTGACCACTGTCACTACGGCAACACAAACTACATCTAACATGTGACCACTGTCACCACGGCAACACAAACTACATCTAACATGTGACCACTGTCACTACGGCAACACAAACTGCATCTAACATGTGACCGCTGTCGCTACGGCAACACAAACTACATCTAACATGTGACCACTGTCACTACGGCAACACAAACTACATCTAACATGTGACCGCTGTAACTACGGCGACACAAACTACATCTAACATGTGACCACTGTACATGACCCTCTGCACATGCTCAGAAGCTCCAGCACAAACACTGTCTGAACTGGACCAGGTCCAGAGTCTGAACTGGGTCTTTTTGTGTTTCAGCTCGAGACTCAGACCTGATCATCCGAGTCCTGGTCATTCTACTGTTGAAGCTCCTGTACATCCTGCCCCTGTATCACCACTACTGCAAGGTACCACCTTTAGACCCGGTTAGACTGGGTTAGACCCGGTTTAGACCTGGTTTAGATCATATATTAATCCCTGTATGTTTCAGGTTCGAGGTCAGAGTCGGAGAGAGAACATCGGAGATTCTTCCAGATCCATCTGAAGATCTGTTTTTTGAAGTCAAATCCATCTGTGAAAAACAGAAGTTACACTTTGGCTTTAGCCGTATTTTATTGACTCTGTGCCAGTGTTTTATTAACTGTTCGTTTTCCCACCAGCGCCCCCTGGAGTGGCTCCAGTAGAATCTAGATCCAGAGTCTCACCACCGGGCCGCGCGGAGGCCCACTGGGCTGGCATGGAAGTTTATACTTTAACCATTAAGACCTGTTAGGGAGTTTTAGGTGATTTTTCACTCTTAAATTGCCCATAACTTCTGTTCTAGAGATATTTGAATGATTTTCCACATTTTCTGTCCAATCACGAAAAATGCATCATTAATACATTTTGCAGAATTGTAGAAAATGTTATAAAGCAGAAAAAGCACAAGCCATCACGTCTAACTTAACCAAAGATAAGAAGATGGCCTTAACAGACCTTATGAAGGACCAGGACAAAGGCGGCTTTGTACTTCAGTGTCGCCAAAGCAATGGAAGCTGTGCTCGAATGTCTTTGTCTAAATGTTAATAAAAAATAAAGCTATGCTCTTTTCAAAAAACAAGCATGCAAGACCCACAAGTTCTGATATTTATTAAGAATGACAGGATTGTCAATGTGTCTGAATTTAAATATCTCGAAGTCAAGCTGGACTCAAATTTGAATTTTAAAAAACAAATCAAGAATACAACAACAAAAAAAATGGTTTGGTTAATTTCAGACATATTAGACCTTGTCTCTCCTTAAAGCAGCTCTTGCTGCGCAGTGACTTTTAGAGCGGATCCGGCTTGTGTCGTGTTGTAAACAGATAAAAGGAGAACTGAACTGACTAGAATTATTTTCCGTTGAATATGTGTAGGTCAAATAAAGTTCTCCCAAATGTAAAACGTATTAATTTAAGGAACAATTAAATAAAATGTAATATTTTCAAATTTTCTCGCGGACCACTAGGGAGCGCTGGCAGACCACAGTTTGAGAATCACTGTGATAGAGGCTTTTATATATTATAAGAGATGCATTTGGAGCTTCAGAACATGCAGGAAGCTAATGCTTGGCTGAGACTGGGATCTACAGGAGCGATGGAGGTGAAGATCGCAGCAGCTGCAGAGCATCACTGTGTGATGTATTTGTACCATGTTGCTCCACTGGGTGGCATTAATCCTCCGCTGGGTGGCATTAATCCTCCGCTGGGTGGGATTAATGCTCCGCTGGGTGGGATTAATGCTCCGCTGGGTGGCATTAATCCTCCGCTGGGTGGGACTGTGATGCCAGGGACAGGTGCCCTTATTACAAAGCGATGACTTGCAGGACGGAGAAACTATTGACCTTATTCTGCCCCGCCCACTTTTGCAGTTTTTGGCACTTCCGTCTGTAAACGCACTTCTGTTTGACGAGAACTCCATCCAGAAGATATTCACTGCAGCCCAGGAAAAGGCTAACACTGCATCTCCATCTTCTCCTCTCCCACCTGTGAACCCCGACAAAGACGGGTGTGATTTACAAAAATACATCAAATCGAATAAAAGACCAGGACTAAACACGACCACCCTCCAAATCACTCACAAATACTAGAGACAAGCCATAAATGTAAATACTTTATTCAGTTTAAACAAACAAAAAGGGTTACCTTACGCTAACCCTAACAGCAGAAATACACTTCACATTATTAACCCTTTGACCTACAAAGCTAACCCTGTGTCACAGAAGCAGTGGCTCCCACACAATCGTCTGTAGAGCTTCAGAGACATTCTTCTATTAGAAACACTGTGCAGAGCCTGGCTAGCTTGTTTGCAATCAGCAGGGGGAGATAAAGGACATTTTAACTCAACACAACCAAAAATGTGTTCAAAACTTAGACTCAGAAACATGTTATTTTAAGGAAAAATATGATGCATTTCTCTTATTATTATTAGCCTTCAAACATGCCCCTGAGGAACTTACATTTATCATCTCATGTTCTGAAAAATAAAAAAGTTTATTATGGACTAAATAAAAGGATTTGTCTGCTGTCTGCCCTAACCACCAGGTCCGGTCCTGTCAGGACCCTGGGGTCCCTGTCACACCAGCTCCGGTCCTGTCAGGACCCTGGGGTCCCTGTCACACCAGCTCCGGTTCACTGCGGTCCGTTTTTAACCAAAGCCACGTAGATTCTCGCGGTTTCACACCAGAAACACTCAAAGCCGCACCAGACGCGCGGCGTCCGACTAAAACAGACTTCTTGTGGATTCTTTCCTCGACCGGCGCGACTGCTGGAGCCACGGCCCAGAGCGCCGAGGTCGGTGTGACACAAACGTGGATTTTAAGACTTTCTAAGTCTGCGGGACCTGGAGTCAGTGCATCAGGTGTAACACTGAGTACACCCAGCCAGCAGAGGGCGCCTAGCCTTTAGCACTTTAAGAGACACTATGGTCAGGTTAGCATTAGCATTAGCAGTGATGATGTTTAGAGGCAAAAAAGCTCAGTCTGTGATGATTTAAAGGGGCTGTACATGATTTTTACTGTGAAACAGGAAAAACAGAACTAGTCCATGTTTTGTGATAAAGTAAAGTTTGTGTTGCCCCGGCACAGATTTATTGTAAAAGCATCTAATCGTGTGAAAGTGAGACCACAGTTTTACTACTTCTGTTTTTCATGTTTCAAAACAATAAGAATCAGACACAGGGCCTTTAAGGACTTAAAACAGCAGAAGATTCTCAGATAAATGATCTATTTGATGTGAACAAACGTCACTGATGGAGGGAGTTCAACAGGAAGTGTTTGTGACGTTGGAGGGAGAGGATTTTATAAAAACATTCATCAAAACAGAGAGAATGAAGCTAAATGTAACTCCACTGTGTTTTATGTAGAACAATGAACACGATGAAAAGAGAAGCAGACACTGGAGCAGAACGTGTGCCGTTTAAGGACACAAAGGTCAACTGTGTGTGAGCCCAAAGAGTCAGTGACAAATGTGAGCTGCAGGGGGCGCTGTAAATCTGAGCCTGTGTTCTGCTCCACACTTTGTGTTTCTCAGACTGTGCAGCTCTTTGAGTTTGAGGACGTTTCATAATCATCGCTGACGCACGGATCAAACTGTTTCTGCATAAACTCTATAAAAGTAACAACAATGATCAATCATAAAAGAGGCTCGTCAGGTTTTACTCCAGATGCCCTGGTCTGGTGATGACCGCAGCTCAGGTGGGGTTTGAACTCGTGATCCTCTGGTGAGAGGGCTGTGCCACAGTCAGTCTGTCAAACGTTTAACTCTTTCACCCCAAACCCTGTTTCATTCAGATAAAAATGTAGAGTTACACTTTCGTACGCGGTTCATGTAAATCGCTTTTTTTTTAAGTTTTAAATTAAAAAATGGCTTAAAATATAAGATTTAACCGTCCAACTTTAACCCCTCGTCACATTCTGTCTGCTCTGCTCTCTGATTGGTCCTCGCTCTGGTCTGGTCTCTGATTGGTCCTCGCTCTGCTCTCTGATTGGTCTCTCTCTGCTCTCTGATTGGTCCTCGCTCTGCTCTCTGATTGGTCCTCGCTCTGCTCTCTGATTGGTCCTCTCTCTGGTCTGGTCTCTGATTGGTCCTCTCTCTGCTCTCTGATTGGTCCTCGCTCTGCTCTCTGATTGGTCCTCTCTCTGCTCTGCTCTCTGATTGGTCCTCGCTCTGCTCTCTGATTGGTCCTCTCTCTGGTCTGGTCTCTGATTGGTCCTCTCTCTGCTCTCTGATTGGTCCTCGCTCTGCTCTCTGATTGGTCCTCTCCCTGCTCTGCTCTCTGATTGGTCCTCTCCCTGCTCTGCTCTCTGATTGGTCCTCGCTCTGGTCTCTGATTGGTCCTCTCCCTGCTCTGCTCTCTGATTGGTCCTCTCCCTGCTCTGCTCTCTGATTGGTCCTCTCCCTGCTCTGCTCTCTGATTGGTCTCTCTCTGCTCTCTGATTGGTTCTCTCCCTGGTCCTGCTCTCTGATTGGCTCGTTGCAGTTGTACTCTGAAAGCACGGATTTCCATTGGTGGGATTTTGTGCATGTGCTCTTCCTGTTGGTGGGCGGGGCCTGGCTGCTCATCCAATCGCAGCAGAGTGAGCCCAGACGGTTGCAGCGAGCGCAGACCCAGCGGCGCCAGGACGTCAGACACGTTTATCTGAGAACAACATTAACACGTCATTAACACGTCATTAATGTGTCATTAATGTGTCATTAACACGTCATTAATGTGTCATTAACACGTCATTAACACGTCATTAATGTGTCATTAATGTGTCATTAACACGTCATTAATGTGTCATTAACACGTCATTAACACGTCATTAACACGTCATTAACACGTCATTAATGTGTCATTAACACGTCATTAACACGTCATTAACACGTCATTAACACGTCATTAACACGTCATTAATGTGTCATTAATGTGTCATTAGTGTGTCATTAACACGTCATTAACACGTCATTAACACGTCATTAATGTGTCATTAATGTGTCATTAATGTGTCATTAATGTGTCATTAATGTGTCATTAACACGTCATTAACACGTCATTAACACGTCATTAATGTGTCCTTACCACGTCATTAATGTGTCATTAATGTGTCATTAACACGTCATTAACACGTCATTAACACGTCATTAATGTGCCATTAATGTGTCATTAATGTGTCATTAACACGTCATTAACACGTCATTAATGTGTCATTAATGTGTCATTAACACGTCATTAACACGTCATTAACACGTCATTAATGTGTCATTAACACGTCATTAATCCAAATCCAAATCCACTTTATTTGTATAGCACATTTCATAAACATAACTGTTTCCAAAGTGCTGCACAGACAAACATAAAACGGCAAAACAAAGTACAAAATAACAACTCAATTTGATCTTACGGCTTGTAAAACCAGTAAAATCAAATCCAAGCAGAAAGATAAAACCATAAAATAGAAATAAATTAATAGAATAAATAAATTATAAAATGATAAAGCACAGAGGACCACACAACTCACGCGGTGTTAAAAGCGAGAGAATAAAAGTGGGTCTTAAGACGAGACTTAAAACACTCCACTGTGGGGGCCGTTCGCACCTGGGGAGGCAGAGCGTTCCAGAGTTTGGGGCCGACCACAGAGAAGGCCCTGTCCCCCCTGGATCTAAGTCTGGTCTTAGGCCCCACGAGCTGGAGTTGGCCCTCGGACCTCAGAGCGCGAAGGGGGCGATACATTTGGATGAGGTCCGAGATGTACTGTGGGGCCAGTCCATTCAAAGCTTTAAAAACAAACAATAACATTTTAAAATCAACTCTAAAATGAACAGGAAGCCAGTGCAAAGACGCTAAAATCGGAGTCACGTGCTCTCGTTTTCTGGTTCCTGTTAAAAGGCGCGCTGCAGAATTTTGGACCAACTGTAACCGGGAAAGTGCATGGTGGCTGATGCCGTAAAAAAGTGCATTACAGTCGTCTAAACGAGATGAGATAAAAGCGTGTACGACTTGTTCAAAGGATTTAAAAGATAAAAAAGGTTTGACTTTAGATAAAAGCCTCAAATGATAAAAGCCAGATTTGACGACCGCGTTCACGTGTTTGTTAAGTTTAAAATCACTGTCAATAGTGACGCCAAGGTTGGTGACAGAGTGTTTTACCTGCTGTGTGAGTGGGCCCAGGTCCAGGAGGGGGTCATTGTTCCCAAACACAATGACCGTTTTGCCCTCATTTAAACTTAAAAAATTGTGAGCCAACCAAACCTTGACGTCACTAAGACATTCCAAGAGAGGTGTCAGGGGGCAGGAGCTATGTTTTTTGAGTGGCAGGTAGATTTGGCAATCATCCGCGTAGAAGTGATAATGTATGCCATGTTTTTTAAAGATTTCACTCAGAGGGAGAAGGTACAGTGCAAAGAGAACGGGCGCCAGGATTGAACCCTGGGGGACTCCACAGGTCAGAGGGACGGTGGACGAGGTGGAGTCCCCCAGTCTGACCGAGCAGCATCTCCCACTGAGGAAGGACCTGAACCACTCAAGGGCGGTCCCCCTGACACCAACACAGTTTTCCAAACGATTTAAAAGAGTTGTGTGGTCAACTGTGTCAAAGGCAGCAGTCAAGTCTAAAAGCACTAAAATCAGTCAGATCACCAGAATCAGTCACTAAAAACAGGTCATTAAAAACCTTTAAAAGTGCAGACTCTGTGCTGTGCAATGCTTTATAGCCCGATTGGAAGATGTCAAAAGTGCCATTCTAGAAATGACTGTAACTGTAAAAGGACACACTTCTCCAGTATCTTGGTGATAAAGGGAAGTTTGGATATAGGTCTATAGTTGGAGACAACTGACGTGTCCAGGCCGGGTTTTTTTAACAGGGGTTCATTCACAGCCTCCTTACAGAACAAGGGCACTACACCGGAACCAAGGCTGCTATTAATAATTTTTGGGACGCTGGAGCCAATGGTTGTCCACGCTTCTTTGAAGAGACGTGGTGGGACAGGGTCGGTTGAGCAGGACGAAGGTTTCAGTTTACTGACCACATTTGAAAGATAGTCCAAAGTTACAGGCTCAAAGTTAAAAAGCACATGTGAGCCGATCATGTCCGGTGAAGGATTAGACAGGGTGGTCACAATATTTGCTCTAATGTTGGCAACTTTTTCCATAAAAAACAAAATAAACTTATTACAGACTTCAGATGACGGCTCTAAAACAGTGGACTGGACAGGGTTAAGAACAGCCCCAATGGTTTTAAAAAGAACGCGGGGATTTCTGACATTTCTGGAAACCACATCGGAAAAGTATTTCATTTTTTCCGTATTAACAAGTTTTTGATAATTGTGCCAGCTCTCTTTCAAAATATCATAGGACACATGTAGTCTATCTGATTTCCACTTGCGCTCTGCTCTTCTACACACGCGCCGAGCTTCACGCGTGATGTCGTTTAACCACGGTCTGGGTTTGGTTCTAGGGCGCGCAACTTTACGCGGAGCCACGCTGTCCAGGGCATTGCACGACGCGACTTGGAACTGCGTCATTAAGTCCTCTGTGTCCAGTGCTACCGTGACACTGTCCCTGTTCATGCACGAGGGAAAGACAGAGGAGAAAAAAGCTGCCGTGTCGGGCTTGAGGCAGCGACACAAGCGTGCAGCGGGCTGAAAGTTAACGCCAGTCATTTAAAATAAAGTCGAACACAATTGGACAGTGATCAGAAACTACTGCATCACCCACGGACACGCTGTCAATGTGTAGATTGTACGACAGAACAAGATCCAGTGTGTGACCGTGAATCTGAGTAGCACCCGTGACATGCTGCTTCAGATTAAAACCATCAATCAGATCTAAAAACTCTTTAGCTAGGGCTTTTGAGGGGCAACATACATGTACATTAAAATCACCAACAACTAAAACACGGTCAAAGTCCGTTAGCACAGAAACAATAAAATCAGAAAACTCTTTAAGAAAGTCTTTGTTATATTTAGGAGGCCGGGTAGACCATCACAAGACAATACAGGCTGCGCTTGTCAAGCGTGAAGCAGCTCAGTTCAAATGAGGAAAAACGCACCTCAGAGAGTGGCTTAAAGCATAGGCAGCTCTTCAACACCGTTGCAACACCTCCACCACGACCAGTGGTTCTTGGCGTGTTAATAAAAGTACAGTTGGGAGGTACAAGTTCAGAAAAGGCGCTGGACTCACCAGAGTTAATCCATGTTTCTGTGACAAACAAAACGTCCAAGCGCTGTGTAGTGAAGAACTCCTGAACAATTAAAGTCTTGTTCCACAGATCCACATTTTAAAGATGAGACGTCCTCAGACACGAGAGCAGCCCGGCTCAGCGGCTTCAGGAGGCCGAGGTTAGCACCGCCGGAGCCACGACGGCGCACTCGGCGAGGGCGCACAGCCTCATTCACTATACTGTCCGCGCACCGGAGCCAGGTTACGTCTGGAGGAAAGTCGGAAAAAGCGGGCACGAAGATCGTTCGGAAGGTTTGCGGGGCAGCTTATCAAATCCGGGGAAGCTGCTAACACAGCTTTTAGCCTGACTAGCCGCCACCGGCGTGTCCCGTGGACGCCGGGCGCTCCTGGAAGGGAGAGCCGGTATCCGGCACAGGTACTCGGGCACATCTGCCAGGTAAGAGGGACGCGGGCCTTTAGGGTCATCACAGCTAAAAGCAGGGCATGTGTCCACGTATTGTTTGATCTTTAGTAGCTCTGTTCGATCAGACACAAGCGCTGAGTTGTTGGTCCTCATAAAAACAGTTAAAATCAGAAGAAAACAAATCAAAGTTGGCAGTGCCAAGTGGCGTGCCAGACACACTGGCGCCATCTTGCAATCCCATGTTAATGTGTCATTAACACGTCATTAACACGTCATTAATGTGTCCTTAACACATCATTAACACGTCATTAATGTGTCCTTAACACGTCATTAATGTGTCATTAATGTGTCATTAACACGTCATTAACACGTCATTAATGTGTCATTAACACGTCATTAACACGTCATTAATGTGTCATTAACACGTCATTAACACGTCATTAATGTGTCATTAACACGTCATTAACACGTCATTAATGTGTCATTAATGTGTCATTAATGTGTCATTAACACATCATTAACACGTCATTAATGTGTCATTAATGTGTCATTAACACGTCATTAACACGTCATTAACACGTCATTAATGTGTTATTAATGTGTCATTAATGTGTCATTAACACGTCATTAACACGTCATTAATGTGTCATTAATGTGTCATTAACACATCATTAATGTGTCATTAACACGTCATTAACACGTCATTAATGTGTCCTTAACACGTCATTAATGTGTCATTAACACGTCATTAACACGTCATTAATGTGTCATTAACACGTCATTAACACGTCATTAATGTGTCCTTAACACGTCATTAATGTGTCATTAACACGTCATAAACACGACATTAATGTGTCATTAACACGTCATTAACACGTCATTAATGTGTCATTAACACGTCATTATCACGTCATTAATGTGTCATTAACACGTCATTAATTTGTCATTAATGTGTCATTAACACGTCATTAATGTGTCATTAATGTGTCATTAATGTGTCATTAACACATCATTAACACGTCATTAATGTGTCATTAATGTGTCATTAACACGTCATTAACACGTCATTAATGTGTCATTAATGTGTCATTAATGTGTCATTAACACGTCATTAACACGTCATTAACACGTCATTAATGTGTCATTAATGTGTCATTAACACATCATTAATGTGTCATTAACACGTCATTAACACGTCATTAATGTGTCCTTAACACGTCATTAATGTGTCCTTAACATGTCATTAACACGTCATTAATGTGTCATTAACACGTCATTAACACGTCATTAATGTGTCATTAACACTTCATCATCATTACCGCCTCATGAACGCCTCATTAACACATCATTTGCACATAATTAACACATCATTAACACTTCAGACCAAACGCTGTGATAAAAGAGCAAATGTGCACATACCTCCTCGTGCACACTCCACATGCACGCTGGCTCAGGGTCAGGGGCGGAGCTACAGTCAAAGCCCTTCCTGTGCAGCAGCAGAGCCACTTCCTGTGACGGACTTCCTGCTTCCTGTGTCACATGATCAGAAATGTTTGCGTCAGAGGTTAACAACTCATGGGCAAACTACATGTAACATGTGACCGATGTATGTTTCTCTGCCATGTTCATCTGAAGTGAATGTTTGTGAAAACTCTCTAAGGCTCTCATGTTGACTCTCTAAGGCTCTCATGTTGACTCTCTAAGGCTCTCATGTTGACTCTGTAAGGCTCTCATGTTGACTCTGTAAGGCTCTCATGTTGACTCTGTAAGGCTCTCATGTTGACTCTATAAGGCTCTCATGTTGACTCTCTAAGGCTCTCATGTTGACTCTCTAAGGCTCTCATGTTGACTCTCTAAGGCTCTCATGTTGACTCTCTAAGGCTCTCAGGTTGACTCTCTAAGGCTCTCAGGTTGACTCTCTAAGGCTCTCATGTTGACTCTCTAAGGCCCTCATGTTGACTCTCTAAGGCCCTCATGTTGACTCTCTAAGGCTCTCATGTTGACTCTCTAAGGCTCTCATGTTGACTCTCTAAGGATCTCAAGTTGACTCTCTAAGGCTCTCATGTTGACTCTCTAAGGCTCTCATGTTGACTCTCTAAGGCTCTCATGTTGACTCTCTAACGCCTAGTGTACACTGAGTCCAGTCCGGTCGCGGTCCGGGACCCGCGCGGGTCTCTTGCAGACGCCTGTCACACCAGCTCCGGTTAACTGCGGTCCGTTTTTGACGAAAGCCACGTAGATTCACGGGGTTTCGCGAGAGCACTGGCCAAATGACCTGAAAACCGCACCCGACCGCTGCAGCGTCCGGCAAAAATAGACTTCTTGCAGATTCTTTCCGGAGCCCCGCGCGGCTGCCGGACCCGCGGCCGCCGAGCTCCGAGGTCGGAGTGACAGGGCGCATTGATTTTAAGCACTTTCTAAGTCTTGCGGGACCCGCACGGGACCCGCGCGGGTCCCGAACCGGAGCCGGACCGGAGTCGGTGTGCATCAGGCGTAAGGCTCTCAGGTTGACTCTCTAAGGCCCTCATGTTGACTCTCTAAGGCTCTCATGTTGACTCTCTAAGGCTCTCATGTTGACTCTCTAAGGCTCTCATGTTGACTCTGTAAGGCTCTCATGTTGACTCTCTAAGGCCCTCATGTTGACTCTGTAAGGCTCTCATGTTGACTCTCTAAGGCTCTCATGTTGACTCTGTAAGGCTCTCATGTTGACTCTCTAAGGCCCTCATGTTGACTCTCTAAGGCTCTCATGTTGACTCTCTAAGGCTCTCATGTTGACTCTCTAAGGCTCTCATGTGGACTCTCTAAGGCCCTCATGTTGACTCTCTAAGGCTCTCATGTTGACTCTGTAAGGCTCTCATGTTGACTCTGATACTAACGGAAGCTGACGTCACATCCGGTGAGTCTATTCTGCGTTTGCGAGTGATCGTTCTCCACACTTTATTGTTAATCCACGAATTATACAAAAACTATCTTACCCTCCTACACATAATTGAAAGTTTAATTGCTCCCTAAACAACCCGGAGCCTCATTTAGCTCACTTTGTTCAGTATTTCGTGGATTAAATCCCCCCCTGCCCGCTAGCATCAACCGGAGCTAGCCTAGCCGACTAGCGCCATGGCTGGCCCGTCCTCCGCTTCTTTCGCTCTTACCTGTTCAAGTTGTCATATGTTGAGTCAGAACCCTGCTTCCTTCACTGACGACAGGGAGAGTTGCGTGAAGTGTAGCGTAGTGGTAGCTTTGGAAGCCAGGGTTACAGAGTTAGAAGCGCGGATCCGCATTGTGGAGGAGCTAAAGTCTAGCTATAGCCAGGTCGTAGCATCAGGTTTACCGGACCGCGCCGCAGGTAGCAGTGTTAGCATAGTTAGCAGTGTTAGCGGTAGCAAGGCTAAGCCTCAGGATAAGACCAGCCCCCCAGCGCCTCCCGCGCAGCCGGGACCAGACCAGGAACAAGACAGGGATAGATTTGTGACAGTTCGGAGGGATCGATGCGCTAAACGCCAGCCTTTAGTGCACCATAAGCTTCCCGTCTGCAATAGGTTTGCCCCACTCGGCGATCACACGCCGAACGTGACACTCTGGTGATTGGAAGTTCCATAGTCAGAGACGTGAAGCTGCCAGCAGCCTCAGTTAGGTGTTATCCGGGGCCAGAATGGGTGACATCGAAGGAAACCTTAGGCTTTTAAAACAGAGTAGTCAGAGGTTCCGTCGTATCGTGATTCACGGAGGTGGTAATGACACCGGCGGAGACAATCAGAAGTGCTCAAATTGCAGGTTGGAGCGGTGTGTGAATTGGCGGTCGATGTCAGATACCGTAATATTTTATGGTCCCTCCCCAATCGGGTCAATGCTGAAATGTACAGCCGCTTTTCAGCTTCAACTGCTGGTTGTCTAGTTGGTGCCCCCAAAACAACGTAGTCTTTGTTGACAATTGGAGTGCGTTCTGGGGAAAGCCGGGCTCATACGCGGGGATGGCATCCATCCGACTTCGAGGGTACATCACTTTTAGTTCGAATTTGGCCGATAGCCTTACTCGCCGAAAGTGACGCTCTAAATATGCGTCCCGGGAGCAGAGTCTCTTCTCTGTCGCTAAGCTCGCCCGCTGTCACAGATCAAGTGTTCAGAGTCAAAGCAAATAGAGACTGTGCGCTGTCCCACGTGTAAATAACGCCAATAAGTCAGATCCAAATACAGATAATTTAGGTGTCAGACCAAATAACTTAATACAAATAATCCCTACACATGATACAAATAAACTAATAAATAAGCATGTAAAATGTGGATTGCTAAACATTAGGTCAATTTTCTCCAAATCACTTTTAGTTAATGAATTAATTAACGATTATAATATTGATCTTTTAGCTTTAACTGAAACTTGGCTTCAACAAGATGATTATGTCAGATTAAATGAGGCCACCCCACAGAGTCATGTTAACTTTCAAGCTGCCAGGAGCTCAGGCCGGGGAGGTGGGGTGGCAGTAATCTCACATTCTAGTTTACTCCTGAGTCCTAAAATTAATAAAATTAATAATGAGTCTTGCTCATTTGAAAGCCTTATCCTATCAATCACCTGCCCAAACTGGAAAAACCAAAAAGCTGTTTTGCTCATAATAATCTATCGACCTCCCGGTCCTTACTCGCTGTTCTTAACAGAATTCTTTGACTTCCTATCAAATTTAGTATTAGACTGGGAAAATATTGTGGTGGTTGGGGATTTCAACATTCATGTGAATGAAAATAATTGCCTCAGTAATGCCTTTAGCGCTTTATTAGATGCATTGGTTTCACTCAAAATGTAAATAAACCAACCCACAGTCACCAGCACACTCTGGACCTGGTTCTAACTTATGGAATAGAGATTAGTGACCTAAATGTCTTCCCCCAAAACCCAATAATGTCAGATCACTTCCTAATTACCTTTCAGTTTATTCTTAAGGACTATCCAGCTCCTCAGACTAAAACTATAATGAAAAGGACAATATCTGAAAAATCTATTTTAAAGTTCAGAGAAATAATAGAACCAATATTTAATATTACGTCATGTGATCCTGTCGTTAACAGCGCCAGTCCCAGTGCTATTGATAACTCTGTTGACTCAATGGTCAATTCTCTAAAAGCTGCTCTTGATGTTGCAGCTCCACTTAAACAGAAAGTAATCAGGCCAAAACGAGCCTCCCCCTGGTACAATGAAGAACTACGTTCTCACAAACAAAGGGTAAGAAAACTAGAGAGATCCTTACGCGCTCCCACACAGAAGAATCCCTAAAAGAATGGAAAACTTGCCTTCTGTCTTATAAGCAGGCTCTGCGTAAGGCTCAAACCAGATATTATTCAAATTTAATAGAAGTAAATAAAAATAACTCTAGATTTCTCTTCAGCTGTAGCCAGGCTGACAAACTGTCACAGCAGTAGAACCCTCAATACCAGTTACTCTAAGCTGCAATGACTTTCTTCTATTCTTTAGCAGCAAAATCACAACTATTAGAGATAAACTAAATGCAATGACTCCCACTATCAGTACTGAGCAAGCCCAGACTGCAAAGCTAGTGTCCCATACAAATCCTTCAGTAATACTAGATGGTTCACTGCTGTTGATCAGGCAGAGATAACTTCAGTCATTATGTCCTCCAAAACATCAACTTGTATTTTAGACCCAATCCCAAGTAGACTCCTCAAAGAAATTCTCCCCCTAATTATAAATCCCATTCTTAATATAATAAATACTTCACTAAAGCGGTTATGTCCCTCAGTCCTTCAAATATGCAGTGATTAAACCACTTTTGAAAAAGCCTAATCTAGACCCCGACATACTGGCAAACTATAGACCTATTTCTAATCTGCCCTTTGTCTCTAAAATCCTTGAAAGAATTGTGATTAAACAGCTTTGTCGCCACCTGCAGGACAATAATTTATTTGAAGTTTTTCAGTCAGGGTTCCGTGCGTACCACAGCACTGAAACTGCACTAGTTAAAGTCACAAATGATCTGTTATTAGCTGCTGATGATGGACAGGTCTCAATCCTGGTTCTGTTGGACCTCAGCGCAGCGTTTGATACCATCGACCACAACATTCTACTGCAGAGGTTAGAATGTGATATAGGTGTCAGTGGAACCGCCCTTAGCTGGTTTAAATCCTATCTATCTGATAGGTACCAGTTTGTTAATGTAAACCAGAGATCTTCCCCATGTTCTAAAGTAACCTACGGTGTGCCGCAGGGTTCAGTACTCGGTCCAGTTCTGTTCACACTTTATATGCTGCCCTTAGGTCTGATCATCAGAAAGCATGGCATTAACTTCCACTGCTATGCAGATGACACTCAGCTGTATTTATCAATGAAACCTGATCAGACCCATCAAGTAGACAGACTTAGTGCCTGCGTGAAAGACATAAAAACTTGGATGACTCTTAATTATCTGCTCCTTAACCCTGAAAAAACCGAGGTCATTCTGCTGGGCCCTAAGCACCTGCGAGACTCTTTATCTGACCAGATAGTTTCTCTGGACAATATCACTGTAGCCCCCAGCTCTACTGTAAGAAACCTTGGGGTCCTATTTGACCAAGATCTCTCGTTCAAAGCACATATAAATCAAGCCTGTAAAACAGCCTACTTTCATTTGCGTAACATAACCAAAATTAGAAAAATCCTGCCCAGAGATGATGCCGAAAAACTCATCCATGCATTTGTCACATCCAGATTAGACTATTGTAACGCCCTGCTTACAGCGTGTCCTAAAAGCTCTATAAGAAGCTTTCAATTGGTTCAAAATGCAGCAGCAAGATTATTAACAGGTACTAGAAGAAGAGATCATATTTCACCAGTGTTAGAGTCTCTTCACTGGCTTCCTGTTGAGTTTAGAATCAAATTTAAAATCCTCCTCCTGACTTATAAAGCTTTAAACAATATGGCCCCATCCTACCTCAAAGATGCAATAGTAGCGTACCATCCAAACAGAGCTCTTAGTTCTCAAAATGCTGGACTATTGTTAGTCCCCAGAGTCTCTAAAAGCACAGTAGGAGGTCGAGCATTTAGCTACCAAGCTCCTGTGTTATGGAACCAGCTCCCTGTTCATGTAAAAGAGGCCGACACAGTCTCTACATTTAAGACCAGGCTCAAAACGTTCCTCTTTGAAATAGCTTATGGTCAGGCCAGTTAGGAACAGAAATAAAAACCTACAGTTTTAGCTACGCTGCCCTTGGAGCAATTCTGCTGGGGGAAGTATGGCAGCTTGAACACTATCCTCTGGTTCTTCCTACTTTACCTATCAACAATATTTAATATTACTTCAACTGTAGTCTGTTCATTGCTGTTCACATGTTTCTCTTTCTCTCCACTTCCCCCGGGGAGTGGAGACTGTTTCAGGCACTGCGGCGGCTGCTCCAGTGACGACCCCCCCACCCCCATCTGTCTGGAGGATCGATCTCTACACTGGACGATCTATGCGCCACCCGCCTGGAGGAACTCCCTCAACCCTGGATTAGCCACACCTCGTCTGCCTGGACGAACTCCATCTACTTAGATTAACTGTTCCTCATCTCCTGCTGGAGGATCTCTCTACACTGGTGGACTGCTCCTCGTGCGCCTGGAGGAACTCTTTAAAGCCACCTCCCTCTTGAGTGGTTCTGGCTCCACAGTCCAAGTGGATGTCAGTCCTAGTTCATCTGCAGCCTGTCCGTCCGTGGGAGTAGGATCTCTCCTTCACTGTGGTTCTCCTCAGGTTTCTACTTTTTCCCATGGGGTTTTTTGTAGTTTTTCCTCGCCGCGAAGGAGGGTCAAAGGACAGGGGCATTCTGGGACAGTTATCTGAACTGCTTTTACCTGTGGCCCATCGAGGCAACTGTTGTTGTGATTTTGGGCATTATAAAAATAAATTGATTTGATTTGATTTGACTCTGTAAGGCTCTCATGTTGACTCTCTAAGGCTCTCATGTTGACTCTCTAAGGCCCTCATGTTGACTCTGTAAGGCTCTCATGTTGACTCTGTAAGGCTCTCATGTTGACTCTCTAAGGCCCTCATGTTGACTCTCTAAGGCTCTCATGTTGACTCTCTAAGGCTCTCATGTTGACTCTCTAAGGCTCTCATGTTGACTCTGTAAAGGCTCTCATGTTGACTCTCTAAGGCCCTCATGTTGACTCTGTAAGGCTCTCATGTTGACTCTCTAAGGCTCTCCTGTTGACTCTCTAAGGCCCTCATGTTGACTCTGTAAGGCTCTCATGTTGACTCTGTAAGGCTCTCATGTTGACTCTGTAAGGCTCTCATGTTGACTCTCTAAGGCTCTCATGTTGACTCTGTAAGGCCCTCATGTTGACTCTCTAAGGCTCTCATGTTGACTCTCTAAGGCTCTCATGTTGACTCTGTAAGGCTCTCATGTTGACTCTCTAAGGCTCTCATGTTGACTCTCTAAGGCCCTCATGTTGACTCTCTAAGGCTCTCATGTTGACTCTCTAAGGCTCTCATGTTGACTCTCTAAGGCTCTCATGTTGACTCTCTAAGGCTCTCAGGTTGACTCTCTAAGGCTCTCAAGTTGACTCTCTAAGGCCCTCATGTTGACTCTCTAAGGCTCTCATGTTGACTCTCTAAGGCCCTCATGTTGACTCTCTAAGGCTCTCATGTTGACTCTCTAAGGCTCTCATGTTGACTCTCTAAGGCTCTCATGTTGACTCTCTAAGGCTCTCATGTTGACTCTCTCAGGCTCTCATGTTTGACTCTCTAAGGCTCTCATGTTGACTCTCTAAGGCTCTCATGTTGACTCTCTAAGGCCCTCATGTTGACTCTCTAAGGCTCTCATGTTGACTCTCTAAGGCTCTCATGTTGACTCTCTAAGGCTCTCATGTTGACTCTCTAAGGCTCTCATGTTGACTCTCTAAGGCTCTCATGTTGACTCTCTAAGGCTCTCAGGTTGACTCTGTAAGGCTCTCATGTTGACTCTGTAAGGCCCTCATGTTGACTCTCTAAGGCTCTCATGTTGACTCTCTAAGGCTCTCATGTTGACTCTGTAAGGCTCTCATGTTGACTCTCTAAGGCTCTCATGTTGACTCTGTAAGGCTCTCATGTTGACTCTCTAAGGCTCTCATGTTGACTCTCTAAGGCCCTCATGTTGACTCTCTAAGGCTCTCAGGTTGACTCTGTAAGGCTCTCATGTTGACTCTGTAAGGCCCTCATGTTGACTCTCTAAGGCTCTCATGTTGACTCTCTAAGGCTCTCATGTTGACTCTCTAAGGCTCTCATGTTGACTCTCTAAGGCTCTCATGTTGACTCTCTAAGGCCCTCATGTTGACTCTCTAAGGCTCTCATGTTGACTCTGTAAGGCTCTCATGTTGACTCTCTAAGGCTCTCATGTTGACTCTCTAAGGCTCTCATGTTGACTCTCTAAGGCTCTCATGTTGACTCTCTAAGGCCCTCATGTTGACTCTGTAAGGCTCTCATGTTGACTCTCTAAGGCCCTCATGTTGACTCTCTAAGACCCTCATGTTGACTCTCTAAGGCTCTCATGTTGACTCTGTAAGGCTCTCATGTTGACTCTCTAAGGCTCTCATGTTGACTCTCTAAGGCTCTCATGTTGACTCTCTAAGGCTCTCATGTTGACTCTGTAAGGCTCTCATGTTGACTCTCTAAGGCTCTCATGTTGACTCTCTAAGGCTCTCAGGTTGACTCTCTAAGGCCCTCATGTTGACTCTCTAAGGCTCTCATGTTGACTCTCTAAGGCTCCTCATGTTGACTCTCTAAGGCTCTCAGGTTGACTCTCTAAGGCCCTCATGTTGACTCTCTAAGGCTCTCATGTTGACTCTCTAAGGCTCTCATGTTGACTCTCTAAGGCTCTCAGGTTGACTCTCTAAGGCCCTCATGTTGACTCTCTAAGGCTCTCATGTTGACTCTCTAAGGCTCTCATGTTGACTCTCTAAGGCTCTCATGTTGACTCTCTAAGGCTCTCATGTTGACTCTCTAAGGCTCTCATGTTGACTCTCTAAGGCCCTCATGTTGTTGACTCTCTAAGGCTCTCATGTTGACTCAAATGCTCTCATGTTGACTCTGTAATGCTCTCATGTTGACTCTCTAAGGCTCTCATGTTGACTCTCTAAGGCTCTCATGTTGACTCTCTAAGGCTCTCATGTTGACTCTGTAAGGCTCTCATGTTGACTCTCTAAGGCCCTCATGTTGACTCTGTAAGGCTCTCATGTTGACTCTCTAAGGCCCTCATGTTGACTCTCTAAGGCCCTCATGTTGACTCTCTAAGGCCCTCATGTTGACTCTCTAAGGCCCTCATGTTGACTCTGTAAGGCTCTCATGTTGACTCTCTAAGGCTCTCATGTTGACTCTCTAAGGACCTCATGTTGTTGACTCTCTAAGGCCCTCATGTTGACTCTCTAAGGCCCTCATGTTGACTCTGTAAGGCTCTCATGTTGACTCTGTAAGGCTCTCATGTTGACTCTCTAAGGCTCTCATGTTGACTCTGTAAGGCTCTCATGTTGACTCTCTAAGGCTCTCATGTTGACTCTCTAAGGCTCTCATGTTGACTCTCTAAGGCTCTCATGTTGACTCTCTAAGGCTCTCATGTTGACTCTCTAAGGCCCTCATGTTGACTCTCTAAGGCTCTCATGTTGACTCTCTAAGGCTCTCATGTTGACTCTCTAAGGCTCTCATGTTGACTCTCTAAGGCTCTCATGTTGACTCTAAGGCTCTCATGTTGACTCTGTAAGGCTCTCATGTTGACTCTCTAAGGCTCTCATGTTGACTCTCTAAGGCTCTCATGTTGAAACTCTAAGGCTCTCATGTTGACTCTCTATGAGGCTCTCATGTTGACTCTCTAAGGCTCTCAAAGGCCTCATGTTGACTCTCTAAGGCCCTCATGTTGACTCTCTCAACTCTCTAAGGCCCTCATGTTGTTGACTCTGTAAGGCTCTCATGTTGACTATCATGTTGACTCTGTAAGGCTCTCATGTTGACTCTCTAAGGCCCTCATGTTGACTCTGTAAGGCTCTCATGTTGACTCTCTAAGGCTCTCATGTTGACTCGGTAAGGCTCTCATGTTGTCTCTCTATGGCTCTCAGGTTGACTCTGTAAGGCTCTCATGTTGACTCTCTAAGGCTCTCATGTTGACTCTCTAAGGCTCTCATGTTGACTCTCTAAGGCTCTCATGTTGACTCTCTAAGGCTCTCATGTTGACTCTCTAAGGCTCTCATGTTGACTCTGTAAGGCTCTCATGTTGACTCTCTAAGGCTCTCATGTTGACTCTGTAAGGCTCTCATGTTGACTCTCTAAGGCTCTCATGTTGACTCTCTAAGGCTGTCATGTTGACTCTAAGGCCCTCATGTTGACTCTGTAAGGCTCTCATGTTGACTCTCTAAGGCTCTCATGTTGACTCTCTAAGGCTCTCATGTTGACTCTCTAAGGCCCTCATGTTGACTCTCTAAGGCTCTCATGTTGACTCTCTAAGGCCCTCATGTTGTTGACTCTCTAAGGCCCTCATGTTGACTCTGTAAGGCTCTCATGTTGACTCTCTAAGGCCCTCATGTTGACTCTGTAAGGCTCTCATGTTGACTCTCTAAGGCTCTCATGTTGACTCTGTAAGGCTCTCATGTTGACTCTCTAAGGCTCTCATGTTGACTCTCTAAGGCTCTCATGTTGACTCTCTAAGGCTCTCATGTTGACTCTCTAAGGCACTCATGTTGACTCTCTAAGGCCCTCATGTTGACTCTCTAAGGCTCTCATGTTGACTCTCTAAGGCTCTCATGTTGACTCTCTAAGGCTCTCATGTTGACTCCTCTAAGGCTCTCATGTTGACTCTAAGGCTCTCATGTTGACTCTGTAAGGCTCTCATGTTGACTCTCTAAGGCTCTCATGTTGACTCTCTAAGGCTCTCATGTTGACTCTCTAAGGCTCTCATGTTGACTCTCTAAGGCTCTCATGTTGACTCTGTAAGGCTCTCATGTTGACTCTCTAAGGCCCTCATGTTGACTCTGTAAGGCTGTCATGTTGACTCTCTAAGGCTCTCATGTTGACTCTCTAAGGCTCTCATGTTGACTCTCTAAGGCCCTCATGTTGACTCTCTAAGGCCCTCATGTTGACTCTCTAAGGCTCTCATGTTGACTCTGTAAGGCTCTCATGTTGACTCTGTAAGGCTCTCATGTTGACTCTGTAAGGCTCTCATGTTGACTCTCTAAGGCCCTCATGTTGACTCTGTAAGGCTCTCATGTTGACTCTCTAAGGCTCTCATGTTGACTCTCTAAGGCCCTCATGTTGACTCTGTAAGGCCCTCATGTTGACTCTGTAAGGCCCTCATGTTGACTCTGTAAGGCTCTCATGTTGACTCTCTAAGGCACTCATGTTGACTCTCTAAGGCCCTCATGTTGACTCTGGAAGGCTCTCATGTTGACTCTCTAAGGCTCTCATGTTGACTCTCTAAGGCTCTCATGTTGACTCTCTAAGGCTCTCATGTTGACTCTCTAAGGCCCTCATGTTGACTCTCTAAGGCTCTCATGTTGACTCTCTAAGGCTCTCATGTTGACTCTCTAAGGCTCTCATGTTGACTCTCTAAGGCTCTCAGGTTGACTCTCTAAGGCTCTCATGTTGACTCTCTAAGGCCCTCATGTTGACTCTCTAAGGCTCTCATGTTGACTCTCTAAGGCCCTCATGTTGACTCTCTAAGGCCCTCATGTTGACTCTCTAAGGCTCTCATGTTGACTCTCTAAGGCTCTCATGTTGACTCTCTAAGGCTCTCATGTTGACTCTCTAAGGCTCTCATGTTGACTCTCTAAGGCTCTCATGTTGACTCTCTAAGGCCCTCATGTTGACTCTCTAAGGCTCTCATGTTGACTCTCTAAGGCTCTCATGTTGACTCTCTAAGGCTCTCATGTTGACTCTCTAAGGCTCTCATGTTGACTCTCTAAGGCTCTCATGTTGACTCTCTAAGGCTCTCATGTTGACTCTCTAAGGCTCTCATGTTGACTCTCTAAGGCTCTCAGGTTGACTCTATAAGGCTCTCATGTTGACTCTCTAAGGCTCTCATGTTGACTCTCTAAGGGTCTCATGTTGACTCTATAAGGCTCTCAAGTTGACTCTCTAAGGCTCTCATGTTGACTCTCTAAGGCTCTCATGTTGACTCTCTAAGGCTCTCATGTTGACTCTCTAAGGCCCTCATGTTGACTCTGTAAGGCTCTCATGTTGACTCTCTAAGGCTCTCATGTTGACTCTCTAAGGCTCTCATGTTGACTCTCTAAGGCTCTCATGTTGACTCTCTAAGGCTCTCATGTTGACTCTCTAAGGCTCTCATGTTGACTCTGTAAGGCTCTCATGTTGACTCTGTAAGGCTCTCAGGTTGACTCTGTAAGGCTCTCAGGTTGACTCTGTAAGGCTCTCATGTTGACTCTGTAAGGCTCTCATGTTGACTCTCTAAGGCTCTCATGTTGACTCTCTAAGGCTCTCATGTTGACTCTCTAAGGCTCTCATGTTGACTCTGTAAGGCTCTCATGTTGACTCTCTAAGGCTCTCATGTTGACTCTCTAAGGCTCTCATGTTGACTCTGTAAGGCTCTCATGTTGACTCTCTAAGGCTCTCATGTTGACTCTCTAAGGCTCTCATGTTGACTCTCTAAGGCTCTCATGTTCTCCTGGATGCCTGGTGTCTGCGCCCGTCCAAGCAGCGCAGGACATACCATGTTGTTTGTGAAGCTTTGGTTAAAAACGGACTGCAGTGAACCGGAGCTGGTGTGACAGGCGTCGGCAGGTGACCCGAGGGTCCAGGACAGGACCGGAGCTGGTGTGACAGGCGTCTGACCCGAGGGTCCAGGACAGGACCGGAGCTGGTGTGACAGGCGTCGGCAGGTGACCCGAGGGTCCAGGACAGGACCGGAGTCAGTGACACAAGGGGTTAATCCTCAATTCTGTGGGAGAGGGGCGGGGCCAAGGCGCAGTGTGTGGCGCGGTGGAGACGCATGATGTAAAATTTGGGGGTTAGGGACTCATGTTGACTCTCTAAGGCTCTCATGTTGACTCTCTAAGGCTCTCATGTTGACTCTCTAAGGCTCTCATGTTGACTCTGTAAGGCTCTCATGTTGACTCTGTAAGGCTCTCATGTTGACTCTCTAAGGCTCTCATGTTGACTCTCTAAGGCTCTCATGTTGACTCTCTAAGGCCCTCATGTTGACTCTCTAAGGCTCTCATGTTGACTCTCTAAGGCCCTCATGTTGACTCTCTAAGGCTCTCATGTTGACTCTCTAAGGCCCTCATGTTGACTCTCTAAGGCTCTCATGTTGACTCTCTAAGGCCCTCATGTTGACTCTCTAAGGCTCTCATGTTGACTCTCTAAGGCTCTCATGTTGACTCTCTAAGGCTCTCATGTTGACTCTCTAAGGCTCTCATGTTGACTCTCTAAGGCCCTCATGTTGACTCTCTAAGGCTCTCATGTTGACTCTCTAAGGCTCTCACCTGTTCACTCTCCAGGGTTCTCATGTTAAGCAGGTGCAGGTCACATGGGAGGGAGGAGCCGATGGCTGAGAAGGGGCGGAGCTTGGGTGCGTGGGTGGAGTCTTCAGGTGTTGCCATGGTGACGGCAGGGTGCATGAGCGACAGTGAGCTCAGGTGGGCGAGGAGCGACAGGTGAGAGCCCCAGGCACCGCCCACTTCCTGTAGGACACGTTACATGAGTCAGAAATATAAATAGATCAGTGAGAAAACATTTCCTGCTGTGGGCGGAGCTGGGTGCCTGTGGGCGGAGCTGTGTGCTTGTAGACAGGGCCTGGTGCCTATGGGCGGGGCCTGTGTACCTGTGGGCGGGGTCTGTGTGCCTGTGGGTGGGGCCTGTGTACCTGTGGGCGGGGTCTGTGTGCCTGTGGGCGGGGCCTTGGGCCTGTGGGCGGGGCCTGTGTACCTGTGTGCGGGGTCTTTGTGCCTGTGGGCGGGGCCTTGGGCCTGTGGGCGGGGTCTTTGTGCCTGTGGGCGGGGCCTTGGGCCTGTGAGGAGGCCTGCAAGACCAAGACCTGCGTAAGTCCTGGTTTAGTCCTACTTTAGTCTTACTTTAGACCTGGTTTAATCCCGGTGAGTCTGGTGCTGGTTTGGTCCTGGTCCTGGTCCTGGTCCTGGAGGAAGGCGGCCGAGGTCATCGGATAAAAGTTCGCCTGAAGTGGGATTTTACTGAGTGTCCGTCTCTGCAGCATCTGAAACAGAGACCAGAGTTTAGACCAGGGTTTAGACCAGACCTGAGACCGGACCTGAGACCGGACCAGAGACCAGTGACCAGACCAGAGACCAGACCAGAGACCAGAGACCGGACCAGAGACCAGAGACCAGAGACCAGAGACCAGAGACCGGACCAGAGACCACACTCTCCTGCTCCACACTCTGCTCCACACTCTGCTCCACACTCTGCTCCACACTCTGCTCCACACTCTGCTCCTGCTCCACACTCTGCTCCTGCTCCACACTCTGCTCCTGCTCCACACTCTGCTCCACACTCTGCTCCACACTCTGCTCCACACTCTGCTCCACACTCTGCTCCTGCTCCACACTCTGCTCCTGCTCCACACTCTGCTCCTGCTCCACACTCTGCTCCTGCTCCACACTCTGCTCCTGCTCCACACTCTGCTCCACACTGCTCCACACTCTGCTCCTGCTCCACACTCTGCTCCTGCTCCACACTCTGCTCCACACTCTGCTCCTGCTCCACACTCTGCTCCACACTCTGCTCCACACTCTGCTCCACACTCTGCTCCACACTCTGCTCCACACTCTGCTCCACACTCTGCTCCTGCTCCACACTCTGCTCCACACTCTGCTCCTGCTCCACACTCTGCTCCACACTCTGCTCCACACTCTGCTCCACACTCTGCTCCACACTCTGCTCCACACTCTGCTCCTGCTCCACACTCTGCTCCTGCTCCACACTCTGCTCCACACTCTGCTCCACACTCTGCTCCTGCTCCACACTCTGCTCCTGCTCCACACTCTGCTCCACACTCTGCTCCTGCTCCACACTCTGCTCCACACTCTGCTCCACACTCTGCTCCACACTCTGCTCCACACTCTGCTCCTGCTCCACACTCTGCTCCACACTCTGCTCCACACTCTGCTCCACACTCTGCTCCACACTCTGCTCCTGCTCCACACTCTGCTGTTAACCATTAGCCGTTGACCTGGAAGCCGTTGAGATCAGAGAAGAAGCTGTCGCCGTTGGAGACATCGGTGACCAATCGCATCACAAGTTCTTGGTTAAATTCTGACCTGATGTCCACAGTGTTCTGGATCTGCAGTGACCTCCCCTCGTGCCCTGGAGCAAGACACACTCATGATTAATGTACGGAACACTGCCCTTGTTCTAACGTCTCAGGGGGCGCTCTAGAGTTCAGGGGGCGCGCTAGAGTTCAGGGGGCGCTCTAGAGTTCTCAGGGGGCGCTCTAGAGTTCTCAGGGGGCGCTCTAGAGTTCTTGGGGGGCGCTCTAGAGTTCTCAGGGGGCGCTCCAGAGTTCAGGGGGTGCTCTAGAGTTCAGGGGGCGCTCTAGAGTTCTCAGGGGGCGCTCTAGAGTTCAGGGGCGCTCTAGAGGTTTCAGGGGCGCTCTAGAGTTCTCAGGGGGTGCTCTAGAGTTCAGGGGCGCTCTAGAGTTCTCAGGGCGCTATAGAGTTCTCAGGGGCGCTCTAGAGTTCAGGGGCGCTAGAGTTCTCAGGGGCGCTCTAGAGTTCTAAGGGCTCTGGAGTTCTCAGGGGGCACTCTACAGTTCTCAGGGGGTGCTCTAGAGTTCTCAGGGGCGCTCTAGAGTTCTCAGGGGGCGCTCTAGAGTTCTCAGGGGGTGCTCTATAGTTCAGGGGCGCTCTACAGTTCTCAGGGGGTGCTCTAGAGTTCTCAGGGGCGCTCTAGAGTTCTCAGGGGCACTCTAGAGTTCAGGGGGTGCTCTAGAGTTCAGGGGGCACTCTAGAGTTCTCAGGGCACTTTAGAGTTCAGGGGGCGCTCTAGAGTTCAGGGGGCACTCTAGAGTTCTCAGGGCACTTTAGAGTTCAGGGGGCGCTCTAGAGTTCAGGGGCTCTAGAGTTCTCCGGGGCCGCTCTAGAGTTCTCCGGGTGCGCTCTAGAGTTCTCAGGGGGTGCTCGAGATTTCAGGGGCGCTCTACAGTTCTCAGGGGGTGCTCTAGAGTACTCAGGGGGCGCTCTAGACTTCTCAGGGGGAGCTCTAGAGTTCAGGGGGCACTCTAGAGTTCTCAGGGCACTTTAGAGTTCAGGATGCGCTCTAGAGTTCAGGGGGCGCTCTAGACTTCTCAGGGGGTGCTCTAGAGTTCAGGAGGTGCGCTAGAGTTCTCAGGGGGCGCCCTAGAGTTCTTAGGCGGCGCTCTAGAGTTCTCAGGGGGCGCTCTGGTGTTCAGGGGGCGCTCTAGAGTTCTCAGGGCACTTTAGAGTTCAGGGGGCGCTCTAGAGTTCTCAGGGGCGTGCTAGAGTTCTTGGGGCGCTCTAGAGTTCTCAGGGCGCTCTAGAGTTCTCAGGGGGCGCTCTGGAGTTCTCAGGGCGCTCTAGAGTTCAGGGGGCACTCTAGAGTTCTCAGGGCACTTTAGAGTTCAGGAGGCGCTCTAGAGTTCTCAGGGGGCGCTCTAGAGTTCTCTAGAGTTCAGGGGGCACTCGAGAGTTCTCAGGGGGCGCTCTAGAGTTCTCAGGGGGCGCTCTAGAGTTCTCAGGGGGCGCTCTGGAGTTCTCAGGGGGCACTCTAGAGTTCTAAGGGGGCGCTCTACAGTTCTCAGGGGGTGCTCTAGAGTTCTCAGGGGCGCTCTAGAGTTCTCAGGGGGCGCTCTACACTTCTCAGGGGGCGCTCTAGAGTTCAGGGGGCGCTCTAGAGTTCAGGGGGTGCTCTAGAGTTCTCAGGGGGCGCTCTAGAGTTCTCAGGGGGCGCTCTAGAGTTCAGGGGCGCTCTAGAGTTCTCAGGGGGCGCTCTAGAGTTCTCAGGGGGTGCTCTAGAGTTCAGGGGCGCTCTACAGTTCTCAGGGGGTGCTCTAGAGTTCTCAGGGGGCCCCCTAGAGTTCTGAGGCGGCGCTCTAGAGTTCTCAGGGGCGCTCTAGAGTTCTCTGGGGCGCTATAGAGTTCAGGGGGCGCTCTAGAGTTCAGGGGGCACTCTAGAGTTCTCAGAGCACTTTAGAGTTCAGGGGGTGCTCTAGAGTTCAGGGGGCGCTCTAGAGTTCTAAGGGGGCGCTCTAGAGTTCACGGGGCGCTCTAGAGTTATATGGGGGCGCTCTAGAGTTCAGGGGGCGCTCTAGAGTTCTCAGGGGGCGCTCTAGAGTTCAGGGGCACTCTAGAGTTCAGGGGGCACTCTAGAGTTCTCAGGGGGCGCTCTGGTGTTCAGGGGGCTCTCTAGAGTTCTCAGGGGGTGCTCTAGAGTTCAGGGGCGCTCCACAGTTCTCAGGGGGCGCTCTAGAGTTCTCAGGGGGCGCTCTGGTGTTCAGGGGGCGCTCTAGAGTTCTCAGGGCACTTTAGAGTTCAGGGGGCGCTCTAGAGTTCTCAGGGGGCGTGCTAGAGTTCTCAGGGGGCGCTCTAGAGTTCTAAGGGGGCTCTCTAGAGTTCTAAGGGGGCGCCCTAGAGTTCTCAGGTGCGCTCTAGAGTTCTAAGGGGGTGCTCTAGAGTTCTCAGGGCACTTTAGAGTTCAGGGGCGCTCTAGAGTTCTCAGGGGGCGCACTATAGTTCAAAGGGGGGGCTCTAGAGTTCAGGGGGCGCTCTAGAGTTCTCAGGGCGCCTAGAATTCTCAGGGGCTCTAGAGTTCAGGGGCGCTCTAGAGTTCTAAGGGGGCGCTCTAGAGTTCTAAGGGGGCGCTCTAGAGTTCAGGGGGCGCTCTAGAGTTCTAAGGGCGCTCTAGAGTTCTCAGGGGCTATCTAGAGTTCAGGGCGCTCTAGAGTTCAAGGGCTCTAGAGTTCAGGGGCGCTCTAGAGTTCTAAGGGCTCTAGAGTTCAGGGAGCGCTCTAGAGTTCTAAGGGGGCTCTCTAGAGTTCTAAGGGGGCGCTCTAGAGTTCAGGGGGCGCTCTAGAGTTCTCAGGGGGCTCTCTAGAGTTCAGGGGGCGCTCTAGAGTTCAGGGGGCGCTCTAGAGTTCTCAGGGGGCGCTCTAGAGTTCTCAGGGGGCGCCCTAGAGTTCTCAGGGGGCGCTCTAGAGTTCTAAGGGGCTCTAGAGTTCTCAGGGCACTTTAGAGTTCCGGGCGCTCTAGAGTTCTCAGGGGGCGATCTAGAGTTCTCAGGGGGCGCTCTAGAGTTCTCAGGGGGCGCTCTAGAGTTCAGGGGGCGCTCTAGAGTTCTCAGGGGGCGCTCTATAGTTCTAAGGGCTCTAGAGTTCTAAGGGCGCTCTAGAGTTCTCAGGGGCGCCTAGAATTCTCAGGGGCTCTAGAGTTCTCAGGGGCTCTAGAGTTCAGGTGCGCTCTAGAGTTCTAAGGGGGCGCTCTAGAGTTCTCAGGGCGCTCTCTAGAGTTCAGGGGGCGCTCTAGAGTTCTCAGGGGGCGATCTAGAGTTCAGGGGGCGCTCTAGAGTTCAAGGGGCGCTCTAGAGTTCAGGGCTCTAGAGTTCAGGGGGCGCTCTAGAGTTCTAAGGGGGCTCTCTAGAGTTCTAAGGGGGCGCTCTAGAGTTCAGGGGGCGCTCTAGAGTTATAAGGGGCTCTAGAGTTCAGGGGCGCTCTAGAGTTCAAGGTTCTAGAGTTCAGGGGGCGCTCTAGAGTTCTAAGGGGGCGCTCTAGAGTTCTCAGGGGGCTATCTAGAGTTCAGGGGGCGCTCTAGAGTTCAGGGGGCGCTCTAGAGTTCAGGGGGCGCTCTAGAGTTCTAAGGGGGCGCTCTAGAGTTCAGGGGGCGCTCTAGAGTTCTAAGGGGGCGCTCTAGAGTTCTAAGGGGGCGCTCTAGAGTTCTCAGGGGGCGCTCTAGAGTTCTAAGGGGGCGCTCTAGAGTTCTAAGGGGGCGCTCTAGAGTTCAGGGGGCGCTCTAGAGTTCTAAGGGGGCACTCTAGAGTCTCACCTTTAATGTGAAAGAGCCGCACTGTGTGAGTGAAATGTCGGAAACAGGAAGTGATGTCAGAGAACACCGGCCCAACAGAAACACGCACCACTGGAGGCTCCGACCAACCATAGGGCTGCAAACACGAATATTAATGAGACAAAAGTACCAATCGTAGAGCAGAAAACTGATTATTAATAACATAAAAGGACCAATCACAGGGCTGCAAACGTGAATATTAATGTCACCTTGGCGCCGTCGTCTCCAGGGAGGAACAGGTAAGCCCCGCTCTTGTCTCTGCGGTCGCTCCTTGTGCCGTACCACAAGAACTGTACCTGCACCTGTCGCACCTGTCCAGAGGGGAGGCGGAGCTTCTGCACAGGTGAGAGACAGAGGGCGAGAGCAGGAAAGACATACAGAGAGAACATGGACCAATTATCAGACAGGTTCACCTCCTCCTGCGGGCTTAAAGGGGGCGGGGCTACACACCTGCATGAGTCCTGAAGGGGCGGAGCCAGACACTTCCAGGTGAGCGTTTCTGATGCTCAGGTCAGACTCTGTTTGGACCGGACTCACCGAGAACCCGTCAGCTTGAAACCCGGATCCCAAAACCCTGTAGTGAGACCTGGGGCCGGAGCCAGAGGGGGCGGGGCCGAAGGGGCCTTTGGTCACATGGTACACAGAGAGGGAGAGAGGGGGCAGGTCCACCACGAACGAGAGCTGAAAACACAAACAAACACATCAACACAACAATAAACAGCAGCTGACGTCAGAATAACTTTCTTCATGAATCAGATCTAAATCCTCCTGATTCTTGATTCAAAGACGTTTGTGACCGAGACGTGGCTAAAGCTACAGTCAACAGGAAACTACTTCCTGTTTGTCCTGTATTTCTTTCCTTCTCTGTAAAGACTCTTTATGTTGATAATCATGACCTGGAAATATCAGAGAAACAGGAAACAGCTGAGTGTGAGTTCTGTTTGATCCAAACATCTGCTGGAGCTCCTCCTGAAGTAAACGCTGGAGCTCCAGAGCGAGCAGAACCTCAGGGTCGTGTCTGTTCATTATGTACATCATGTATGATCATTAACGTGTCATGAATATTCAATACCTGGAAGTTGCTGCTGGAGGCCTGAGTTGGCTCCTCCCACATGGCAGAGATCTGAGCTGTGATTGGTCAATTTGTCTCCGCTTCTACCACAGTGACATCAGCCGTATCCACGGTAACCGCCACTACGGTTGTGCGGCGCTGTCCAAGCGGATTGTACACCACGACCGCCCTGAAATCAAGACCAGGTCTGAGCCAGGACCTGAGCCAGGACCTGAGCCAGGACCTGAGCCAGAACCAGGACTGAGCCAGGACCTGAGCCAGGACCTGAACCTGGACCAGGTCTGAACCAGGACCAGGTCTGAGCCAGGACCTGAACCTGGACCAGGTCCTAGCCAGGACCAGGTCTGAGCCAGAACTTGAACCAAGACCAGAACCTGAACTAGGACCAGGTCTGGGCTAGGACCAGGTCTGGGCCAGGACCAGGTCTTGGCCAGGACCAGGTCTGAACCTGGACCAGGTCTGAGCCAGGACCAGGTCTGAGCCAGGACCAGGTCTGTTTGACCAGCAGAGGGTTCCGTTTGACCAGCAGAGGGCGCTGTACCTCGGCTTGTCACTGACTTTGATGGTGGTTTTCTGCGGCAGAGCGTCATGAGCTGCGATGACATCATCCTGAAGACACAGACACAAGGTCAAAGGTCACTGAGCATGAAGAATAAAAAATGGGAAACGGAAGTAAAGTTGTTTTTTGTTTATTTTTAATCATGAAATGACTCGTTGACAGAAAAACACAATTCTATTAGATTTGGAAGCCCCTCCCCTTCAGACGCTCGACTAATGGAAGCTGTCGCACATTTACAGTTTTATGATTTACACTTTGTAACTTTTATCAAAATCACATATATTTAATTTAAACTGTGGGTTTTTGTCATTAAAAAAGTGCTGTTGACGACCACAAACCGCTGAACCATCTGGTTTAGTTATCAACCCCTCCTCCTCCTCCATCTCACTAAAGCGGACATGTCTGTAATAACACTGTAATAACACTGTAATAACACTGTAATAACACTGTAATAACACAGTAATAACACCTGCCACTGTAATAACACTGTAATAACACATGCCACTGTAATAACACTGTAATAACTGTAATAACACCTGCCACTGTAATAACACTGTAATAACACTGTAATAACACTGTAATAACACAGTAATAACACCTGCCGCTGTAATAACACTGTAATAACACATGCCACTGTAATAACACTGTAATAACACTGTAATAACACTGTAATAACACCTGCCACTGTAATAACACTGTAATAACACCTGCCGCTGTAATAACGCTGTAATAACACCTGCCACTGTAATAACACTGTAATAACACTGTAATAACACCTGCCGCTGTAATAACACTGTAATAACACTGTAATAACACCTGCCACTGTAATAACACTGTAATAACACCTGCCGCTGTAATAACACCTGCCACTGTAATAACACCTGCCACTGTAATAACACTGTAATAACACTGTAATAACACCTGCCACTGTAATAACACCTGCCGCTGTAATAACACTGTAATAACACCTGCCACTGTAATAACACCTGCCACTGTAATAACACCTGCCACTGTAATAACACTGTAATAACACCTGCCACTGTAATAACACCTGCCACTGTAATAACACCTGCCACTCTATTAACACCTGCCACTGTAACACCTACTAGCACCTGCGTCACTGTAATAACACCTGCCACTGTAATAACACCTGCCACTGTAATAACACCTGCCACTGTAATAACACCTGCCACTGTAATAACACCTGACACTGTAATAACACCTGACACTGACACCTGCCGCTGTAATAACACTGTAATAACACCTGCCACTATAATAACACCTGCCGCTGTAATAACACTGTAATAACACCTGCCACTGTAATAACATCTGCCACTGTAATAACACCTGCCACTGTGATAACACCTGCCGCTGTAATAACACCTGCCACTGTGATAACACCTGCCGCTGTAATACCACCTGCCACTGTGATAACACCTGCCACTGTAATAACACTGTAATAACACCTGCCACTGTATTAACACCTGCCACTGTATTAACACCTGCCACTGTAATAACACCTGCCACTGTGATAACACCTGCCACTGTGATAACACCTGCCACTGTAATAACACTGTAATACCACCTGCCACTGTAATAACAGTGTAATAACACCTGCCACTATAATAACACCTGCCACTGTAATAACAGTGTAATAACACCTGCCACTATAATAACACCTGCCACCGTAATAACACCTGCCACTGTAATAACACTGTATTAACACCTGCCACTGTAATAACACTGTAATAACACCTGCCACTGTAATAACACCTGCCACTGTAATAACACTGTAATAACACTGTAATAACACCTGCCACTGTAACAACACCTGCCACTGTAACAACACTTTACACTGTATTAACACCTGCCACTGTAATAACACCTGCCACCGTAATAACACCTGCCACTGTAATAACACCTGCCACTGTAATAACACCTGCCACTGTAATAACATTGTAATAACACTGTAATAACACCTGCCACTGTAACAACACCTGCCACTGTAACAACCCTTTACACTGTATTAACACCTGCCACTGTAATAACACCTGCCACTGTAACAACCCTTTACACTGTATTAACACCTGCCACTGTAATAACACCTGCCACTGTAATAACATTATAATAACACTGTAGTAACACTTGTCACTGTAATAAGATCATCCACAATCTGGCTCCTCCGCCCCTCAAAGAGTTCGTTCACCAGACTTCAGCTGTGACCACCAGAACCTCCACCAGAACCTCCACCAGAACCTCCACCAGAACCTCCACCAGAACCTCCACCAGAGGACAGTGCAGTGTTCCCAAGTGTAAAACAAGCCTTGCCCAATCGTCCTTCTCATACCAGGGACCAAACAGTGGAATAAGCTCCCACTGAGCTCATAAATGAAAGTAACCTCTGTACCTTCTCCAGAGGTAAAGAAGTGGTTTATAGAGAAGCAGAGATGCACTCACTGAGCACAAACTTGCACACTATTATCCGAAATATGTATATATGGTATATTTATGTAATTAGTATTGAATAGTCTTGTCTTCGCTCCTTTTATAAACTTATTTAAAAGTGTATTAGCATTATTAGGTGTAAATTGTTATTCTAATATTGTAATGTTAACTTTAAGGTGCTGGTGTCTGCAATGAACTTCAGAGCTAAGATAATACTGATGACGATGAAGTGTGAGTGAATGATCCTGCCACTGTAATAACACCTGACACAACACCTGCCACTGTAATACCACCTGACACTATAAAACTGAAATAACACCTGCCACTGTAATAACACCTGCCACTGTAATAACACTGTAATAACACTGTAATGACACCTGCCACTGTAATAACACTGTATTGACACCTGCCACTGTAATAACACCTGCCACTGTAATAACACCTGCCACTGTAATAACACCTGCCACTGTAATAACACCTGCCACTGTAATAACACCTTACACTATAATAAAACTGTAATAACACCTGCCATGATCTGTTAGTAAATTATCACACAGACAATTAAACCTAGACAGTCTGAGAGAACAACCTTCTACCTAATTGAGAATTAGACAAATTGTCAGACACCGGTCTCAAGCTTTTTACGTGCACGGGGAGAGAGTGGCACTTTCATCAGCTCGTCCCACTCCTGCAGTGGCGCGTCTGTCAGCTCGTCCCACTCCTGCAGTGGCGCGTCTGTCAGCTCGTCCCACTCCTGCAGTGGCGCGTCTGTCAGCTCGTCCCACTCCTGCAGTGGCGCGTCTGTCAGCTCGTCCCACTGCTACAGTGGCGCGTCTGTCAGCTCGTCCCACTTCTGCAGTGGCGCGTCTGTCAGCTCGTCCCACTTCTGCAGTGGCGCGTCTGTCAGCTCGTCCCAACAGCAGAAAAGGCACTCGATTCAACTCTCTGCCATGGCGCTTAACATCAGCTCGTCCCGACTGCAGTCTCCTCCAACTTGCCTCTCACTTCCCCTGCCTTTTATTAGTTCAGTCAGATAGTCACATGACGTTTACGTTCATGCTGCCCCCCCCCCCCCCGAACTCGCAGGGTGGGAGGCAACGGGTCTGTCTAGCTCTCAACAGTTGGATAAGAGAGACTGGTACGGAGCAGCACCATATATCAGGTTAAAAACAACATGCTGCATTGAACGTCTGGTTTTCTTCAGCTAACAGTCCACACGTAAACACATGTCTTACCACCAGAAATATATCATTTTGACAAGCCTTTAAGGATTTTTCCACACAACACCGGCCACTGTAATAACACCTGCCACTGTGATAACACTGTAATGACACCTGCCACCGTAATAACACCTGCCACTGTGATAACGCTGTAATGACACCTGCCACTGTAATAACACCGGCCACTGTGATAACACTGTAATGACACCTGCCACCGTAATAACACCTGCCACTGTGATAACACCTGCCACTGTAATAACACTGTAATGACACCTGCCACCGTAATAACACCTGCCACTGTGATAACACCTGCCACAACACCTGCCACTGTGATAACACCTGCCACTGTAATACCTGACACTGACACCTTACTGTAATACCTGCCGCACTGTAATAACACTGTAATGACACCTGCCACCGTAATAACACCTGCCACTGTGATAACACCTGCCACAACACCTGCCACTGTGATAACACCTGCCACTGTAATACCACCTGACACTATAAAACTGAAATAACACCTGCCACTGTAATAACACTGTAATAACACTGTAATGACACCTGCCACTGTAATAACACCTGCCACTGTAATAACACCTTACACTATAATAAAACTGTAATAACACCTGACACAACACCTGCCACTGTAATACCACCTGCCACTGAAATAACACTGTAATGACACCCTGCCACTGTAATAACACTGTGCCACTGTGATAACACCTGCCACTGTAACCAACACCTGCCACTGTGATAACACCTGCCACTGTAATACCACCTGACACTATAACTGAATAACACCTGCCACTGTAATACACCTGCCACTGTAATAACACCTGACACTACACATGCCACTGTAATAACACTGTAATGACACCTGCCACTGTAATAACACCTGCCACTGTAATAACACCTTACACTATAATAAAACTGTAATAACACCTGCCACTGTAATAACACCTGCCACTGTAATAACACCTTACACTATAATAAAACTGTAATAACACCTGCCACAACACCTGCCACTGTAATACCACCTGCCACTGTAATAACACTGTAATGACACCTGCCACCGTAATAACACCTGCCACGCACTGTAATAACACACTGCCATAATAACACCTGCCACCTGTAATTGCCTGTAAATAACCTGCCACTGTAATAACACCTGCCACTGTACTAACACCTGCCACTGTAATAACACTGTAATACACACTGTAATAACACCTGCCACTAATAACAAGCACCTGCCACACAATAACACTGTACACCTGCCATCTGACAGTATAACACCTGACACCTGCCACACTGTAATAACAGTTACCTGCACCTGCCACTGTAATGACACTCGCCACTGTGTCACCACCTGCCACTGTAATAACACCCTGTAATAACACCTGCTACACCTGCCACTGTAACACCTCGGCCTAATGTAATGCACCTGCCACTGTAATAACACCTGCCACTAATACACCTGACACTACACCTGCCACTGTAATAACACTGTAATAACACCTGCCACTGTAATAACACTGTAATAACACTGTAATGACACCTGCCACTGTAATAACACTGTAATAACACTGTAATGACATCTGCCCTTGTAATAACACCTGCCACTGTAATAACACCTGCCCTTGTAATAACACCTGCCACTGTAATAACACCTGCCACTGTAATAACATCCGCCACTGTAATAACACCTGCCGCTGTAATAACACTGTAATAACACCTACCACTGTAATAACACCTGCCACTGTAATAACACTGTAATAACACCTGCCACTGTAATAACACCTGCCACTGTAATAACACCTACCACTGTAATAACACCTGCCACTGTAATAACACCTGCCACTAAAATAACACCTGCCACTGTAATAACACCTGCCACTATAATAACATCTGCCACTGTAATAAAACTGTAATAACACCTTACACTTTATAACACCTGCCACTGTGATAACACTGGAATGACACCTGCCACTGTAATAACACCTGACACTGTAATAACACCTGCCACTGTGATAACGCTGTAATGACACCTGCCACTGTAATAACACCTGACACTGTAATAGCACTGTAATAACACCTGCCACTGTAATAACATCTGCCACTGTAATAACACCTGCCACTGTGATAACGCTGTAATGACACCTGCCACTGTAATAACACCTGACACTGTAATAGCACTGTAATAACACCTGCCACTGTAATAACATCTGCCACTGTAATAACACCTTACACTTTATAACACCTGCCACTGTGATAACGCTGTAATGACACCTGCCACTGTAATAACACCTGACACTGTAATAACACCTGCCACTGTGATAACACATCGAGGCAACTGTTGTTGTGATTTTGGGCATTATAAAAATAAATTGATTTGGATTTGATTTGATTTAACACATGCCACTGTAATAGCACCTGACACTATAATAAAACTGAAATAACACCTGCCACTGTAATAACACCTGCCACTGTAATAACACTGTAATGACACCTGCCACAGTAATAGCACTGTAATGACACCTGCCACTTTATAACACTGTAATAACACCTGCCACTGTAATAACACCTGCCACTGTAATAACACCTGCCACTGTAATAACACTGTAATAACACCTGCCACTGTAATAACACCTGCCACTGTAATAACACCTGCCACTGTAATAACACCTGCCACCGTGATAACACTGTAATAACACCTGCCACTGTAATAACACCTGCCACCGTGATAACACTGTAATAACACCTGCCACTGTAATAACACCTGCCACTGTAATAACACTGTAATAACACTGTAATAACACTGTAATAACACCTGCCACTGTAATAACACTGTAATGACACCTGCCACTGTAATAACACCTGCCACTGTAATAACACCTGCCACTGTAATAACACTGTAATAACACTGTAATAACACCTGCCACTGTAATAACACTGTAATAACACTGTAATAACACTGTAATAACACCTGCCACTGTAATAACACCTGCCACTGTAATAACACTGTAATAACACTGTAATAACACTGTAATAACACTGTAATAACACCCGCCACTGTAATACCACTGTAATAACACTGTAATAACACTGTAATGACACCTGCCACTGTAATAACACCTGCCACTGTAATAACACTGTAATGACACCTGCCACTGTAATAACACCTGCCACTACACACCTGCCACCGTAATAACACTGCCACTGTAATGACACACCTGCCACCGTGATAACACTGTAATAACACCTGCCACCGTAAATAACACCTGCCACTGTAATAACACCTGCCACTGTGATAACACTGTAATAACACCTGCCACTGTGATAACACTGTAATAACACTGTAATGACACCTGCCACTGTAATAACACTGTAATAACACTGTAATAACACTGTAATAGCACTGTAATGACACCTGCCACTTTATAACACCTGCCACTGTAATAACACTGTAATAACACCTGCCCTTGTAATAACACTGTAATAACACTGTAATAACACCTGCCACTGTAATAACACTGTAATAACACTGTAATAACACCTGCCACTGTAATAACATCTGCCACTGTAATAACACCTGCAACTGTGATAACACTGCACTGTAATGACACCTGCCACTGTAATAACACCGTAATAACACTGTAATAGCACCGTACTGTAATGACACCTGCCACTTTAAAACACCTGCCACTGTAATAACACTGTAATAACACCTGCCCTTGTAATAACACTGTAATAACACTGTAATAACACCTGCCACTGTAATAACACCTGCCACTGTAATAACACTGTAATAACACTGTAATAACACTGTAATAACACCTGCCACTGTAATAACACTGTAATGACACCTGCCACTGTAATAACACCTGCCACTGTAATAACACCTGCCACTGTAATAACACTGTAATAACACTGTAATAACACCTGCCACTGTAATAACACTGTAATAACACTGTAATAACACTGTAATAACACCTGCCACTGTAATAACACCTGCCACTGTAATAACACTGTAATAACACTGTAATAACACTGTAATAACACTGTAATAACACCCGCCACTGTAATACCACTGTAATAACACTGTAATAACACTGTAATGACACCTGCCACTGTAATAACACTGTAATAACACTGTAATGACACCTGCCACTGTAATAACACCTGCCACTACACCTGCCACTGTAATAACACTGTAATGACACCTGCCACTGTGATAACGCTGTAATGACACCTGCCACTGTAATAACACCTGCCACTGTAATAACACCTGCCACTGTGATAACACTGTAATAACACCTGCCACTGTGATAACACTGTAATAACACTGTAATGACACCTGCCACTGTAATAACACTGTAATAACACTGTATATTAATGTACACTGTAAATAGCACTGTAATGACACCTGCCACTTTATAACACCTGCCACTGTAATAACACTGTAATAACACCTGCCCTTGTAATAACACTGTAATAACACTGTAATAACACCTGCCACTGTAATAACACTGTAATAACACTGTAATAACACCTGCCGCTGTAATAACATCTGCCACTGTAATAACACCTGCCACTGTGATAACACTGTAATAACACTGTAATGACACCTGCCACTGTAATAACACTGTAATAACACTGTAATAGCACTGTAATAGCACTGTAATGACACCTGCCACTTTAAAACACCTGCCACTGTAATAACACTGTAATAACACCTGCCCTTGTAATAACACTGTAATAACACTGTAATAACACCTGCCACTGTAATAACACTGTAATAACACTGTAATAACACCTGCCGCTGTAATAACATCTGCCACTGTAATAACACCTTACACTTTATAACACCTGCCACTGTGATAACGCTGTAATGACACCTGCCACTGTAATAACACCTGACACTGTAATAACACCTGCCACTGTGATAACACTGTAATAACACCTGCCACTGTAATAACACTGTAATAACACTGTAATAGCACTGTAATAACACTGTAATGACACCTGCCACTTTATAACACCTGCCACTGTAATAACACCTGCCGCTGTAATAACACTGTAATAACTACTGCCCTTGTAATAACTCATTCCACTGTAATAACACTGTAATAACACCTGCCACTATAATAACATCTGCCACTGTGATAACACATCGAGGCAACAGTTGTTGTGATTTTGGGCATTATAAAAATAAATTGATTTGATTTTGATTTGATTTGATTTAACACATGCCACTGTAATAGCACCTGACACTATAATAAAACTGAAATAACACCTGCCACTGTAATAACACCTGCCACTGTAATAACACTGTAATGACACCTGCCACAGTAATAGCACTGTAATGACACCTGCCACTTTATAACACTGTAATAACACATACCACTGTAATAACACCTGCCACTGTAATAACACCTGCCACTGTAATAACACTATAATAACACCTGCCACTGTAATCAAATCAAATCAAATCAAATCAATTTATTTTTATAATGCCCAAAATCACAACAACAGTTGCCTCGATGGGCCACAGGTAAAAGCAGTTCAGATAACTGTCCCAGAATGCCCCTGTCCTTTGACCCTCCTTCAGGAAAAACTACAAAAAACCCCACGGGACAAAGTATAAACCTCAGGAGAACCACAGTGAAGGAGAGATCCTACTCCCACGGACGGACAGGCTGCAGATGAACTAGGACTGACATCCACTTGGACTGTGGAGCCAGAACCACTCAAGAGGGAGGTGGCTTTAAAGAGTTCCTCCAGGCGGACGAGGAGCAGTTCACCCAGTGTAGAGAGATCCTCCAGCAGGAGATGAGGAGCAGTTCATCTAAGTAGATGGAGTTCGTCCAGGCAGACGAGGTGTGGCTAATCCAGCTGTCCAGGCGGGTGGCGCATAGATCGTCCAGTGTAGAGATCGATCCTCCAGACAGATGGGGGTGGGGTCGTCACTGGAGCAGCTGCCGCAGTATCTGAAACAGTCTCCACTCCCCGGGGGAAGTGGAGAGAAAGAGAAACATGTGAACAGCAATGAACAGACTACAGTAATATTAAATATTGTTGATGGTAAAGTAGAAGAACCAGAGGACAGTGTTCAGCTCCATACTTCTCCAGCAGAGTTGCTCCAAGGGCAGCGGAGCTAAAACTGTAGGTTTTATTTCTGTTCCTAACTGGCCTGACCATAAACTATTTCAAAGAGGAACGTTTTGAGCTGGTCTTAAATGTAGAGACTGTGTCGGCCTCTTTAACATGAACAGGAGCTGGTTCCATAACATAGGAGCTTGGTATAAACGCTCGACCTCCTACTGTGCATTTAGAGACTCTGGGGACTAACAATAGTCCAGCATTTTGAGAACGAAGAGCTCTGTTTGGATGGTACGCTACTATTGCATCTTTGAGGTCGATGGGGCCATATTGTTTAAAGCTTTATAAGTCAGGAGGAGGATTTTAAATTTGATTCTAGTTTTTCGAGTTTTTCGGCATCATCTCTGGGCAGGATTTTTCTAATTTTGGTTATGTTACGCAGATGAAAGTCGGCTGTTTTACAGGCTTGATTTATATGTGCTTTGAACGAGAGATCTTGGTCAAATAGGACCCCAAGGTTTCTTACAGTAGAGCTGGGGGCTACAGTGATATTGTCCAGAGAAACTATCTGGTGAGATAAAGAGTCTGGCAGGTGCTTAGGGCCCAGCAGAATGACCTCGGTTTTTTCAGGGTTAAGGAGCAGATAATTAAGAGTCATCCAAGTTTTTATGTCTTTCACGCAGGCACTAAGTCTGTCTACTTGATGGGTCTGATCAGGTTTCATTGATAAATACAGCTGAGTGTCATCTGCAGAGCAGTGGAAGTTAATGCCATGCTTTCTGATGATCAGACCTAAGGGCAGCATATAAAGAGTGAACAGATCTGGACCGAGTACTGAACCCTGCGGCACACCGTAGGTTACTTTAGAACATGGGGAAGATCTCTGGTTTACATTAACAAACTGGTACCTATCAGATAGATAGGATTTAAACCAGCTAAGGGCGGTTCCACTGACACCTACATCACATTCTAACCTCTGCAGTAGAATGTTGTGGTCGATGGTGTCAAACGCTGAGGTCCAACAGAACCAGGATTGAGACCTGTCCATCATCAGCAGCTAATAACAGATCATTTGTGACTTTAACTAGTGCAGTTTCAGTCTGTGGTACGCACGGAACCCTGACTGAAAAACTTCAAATAAATGATTGTCCTGCAGGTGGCGACAAAGCTGTTTAATCACAACTCTTTCAAGGATTTTAGAGACAATGGGAAGATTAGAAATAGGTCTATAGTTTGCCAGTATGTCGGGGTCTAGTTTAGGCTTTTTAAAAGTGGTTTAATCACTGCATATTTGAAGGACTGAGGGACATAACCGCTTTAGTGAAGTATTTATTATATTAAGAATGGTATTTATAATTAGGGGGAGAATTTCTTTGAGGAGTCTACTTGGGATTGGGTCTAAAATACAAGTTGATGTTTTTGACGACATAATGACTGAAGTTATCTCTGCCTGATCAACAGCAGTGAACCATCTAGTATTACTGAAGGATTTGTATGGGACACTAGCTTTGCAGTCTGGGCTTGCTCAGTACTGATAGTGGGAGTCATTTCATTTAGTTTATCTCTAATAGTTGTGATTTTGCTGCTAAAGAATAGAAGGAAGTCATTGCAGCTTAGAGTAACTGGTATTGAGGGTTCTACTGCTGTGACAGTTTGTCAGCCTGGCTACAGTGCTGAAGAGAAATCTAGAGTTATTTTTATTTACTTCTATTAAATTTGAATAATATCTGGTTTGAGCCTTACGCAGAGCCTGCTTATAAGACAGAAGGCAAGTTTTCCATTTTTTAGGATTCTTCTGTGTGGGGAGCGGCGTAAAGATCTCTCTAGTTTTTCTTCCCCTTTGTTTGTGAGAACGTAGTTCTTCATTGTACCAGGGGGAGGCTCGTTTTGGCCTGATGACTTTCTGTTTAAGTGGAGCTGCAACATCAAGAGCAGATTTTAGAGAGTTGACCATTGAGTCAACAGAGTTATCAATAGCACTGGGACTGGCGCTGTTAACGACAGGATCACATGACATAACATTAAATATTGGTTCTATTATTTGTCTGAACTTTAAAATAGATTTTTCAGATATTGTCCTTTTCATTCTAGTTTTAGTCTGAGGAGCTGGATAGTCCTTAAGAATAAACCCAAAGGTAATTAGGAAGTGATCTGACATTATTGGGTTTTGGGGGAAGACATTTAGGTCACTAATCTCTATTCCATAAGTTAGAACCAGGTCCAGAGTGTGCTGGTGACTGTGGGTTGGTTTATTTACATTTTGAGTGAAACCAATGCATCTAATAAAGCGCTAAAGGCATTACTGAGGCAATTATTTTCATTCACATGAATGTTGAAATCCCCAACCACCACAATATTTTCCCCAGTCTAATACTAAATTTGATGGAAGTCGAAGAACTCTGTTAAGAACAATGAATAGGGACCAGGAGGTCGATAGATTATTATGAGCAAAACAGCTTTTTGGTTTTTCCAGTTTGGGCAGGTGATTGACAGGATAAGGCTTTCAAATGAGCAAGCTCCTGGCAGCTTGAAAGTTAACATGACTCTGTGGGGTGGCCTCATTTAATCTGACATAATCATCTTGTTGAAGCCAAGTTTCAGTTAAAGCTAAAAGATCAATATTATAATCGTTAATTAATTCATTAACTAAAAGTGATTTGGAGGAAATTGACCTAATGTTTAGCAGTCCACATTTTACATGCTTATTTATTAGTTTATTTGTATCATGTGTAGGGATTATTTGTATTAAGTTATTTGGTCTGACACCTAAATTATCTGTATTTGGATCTGACTTATTGGCGTTATTTACACGAGGGACGCGCACAGTCTCTATTTGCTTTGACTCTGAACACTTGACCTGTGACAGCGCGGGCAAGAGCTTAGCGACAGAGGACAGACGTAACCTGCTTCTCTGCACCCGGGACTCATGTCTGGAAAGTCACTTTAGGCGACTAAGGCTATCGGCCAAATTCCAAACTAAAAGTGATGTACCCTCCGAAGTCGGATGGATGCCATCCCTGCGTATGAGCCCAAAACGCACTCCAATTGTCAACAAAGACTACATTGTTTTGGGGGCACCAACTAGACAACCAGCAGTTGAAGCTGAAAAGCGGCTGTACATTTCAGCATTGACCCGATTGGGGAGGGGACCAGAAAATATTACGGTGTCTGACATCGACTTCGCCAATTCACACACCGCTCCAACCTGCAATTTGAGCACTTCTGATTGTCTCCGCCAGGTGTCATTACCACCTCCGTGAATCACGATACGACGGAACCTCTGACTACTCTGTTTTAAAAGCCTAAGGTTTCCTTCGATGTCACCCATTCTGGCCCCCGGATAACACCTAACTGAGGCTGCTGGCAGCTTCACGTCTCTGACTATGGAACTTCCAATCACCAGAGTGTCACGTTCGGCGGGCGTGTGATCGCCGAGTGGGGCAAACCTATTGCAGACGGGAAGCTTATGGTGCACTAAAGGCTGGCGTTTAGCGCATCGATCCCTCCGAACTGTCACAAATCTATCCCTGTCTTGTTCCTGGTCTGGTCCCGGCTGCGCGGGAGGCGCTGGGGGGCTGGTCTCACCTGAGACTTAGCCTTGCTGCCGCTAACACTGCTAACCATGCTAACACTGCTACCTGCGGCGCGGTCCGGTAAACCTGATGCTACGACCTGGCTATAGCTAGACTTTAGCTCCTCCACAATGCGGATCCGCGCTTCTAACTCTGTAACCCTGGCTTCCAAAGCTACCACTACGCTACACTTCACGCAACTCTCCCTGTCGTCAGTGAAGGAAGCAGGGTTCTGACTCAACATATGACAACTTGAACAGGTAAGAGCGAAAGAAGCGGAGGACGGGCCAGCCATGACGCTAGTCGGCTAGGCTAGCTCCGGTTGATGCTAGCGGGCAGGGGGGGATTTAATCCACGAAATACTGAACAAAGTGAGCTAAATGAGGCTCCGGGTTGTTTAGGGAGCAATCAAACTTTCAATTATGTGTAGGAGGGTAAGATAGTTTTTGTATAATTCGTGGATTGACAATAAAGTGTGGAGAACGATCACTCGCAAACGCAGAATAGACTCACCGGATGTGACGTCAGGTGTGGGTCTGGTTAGTGGTTGGATGGGAGACCGCCTAGGAATATCAGGTGCTGGAAGCTTTTTCACAATCTTTAGACCTTAAATCACACAGGGGCCAGTGCTCCACTATTACCAATTAGACTGAAGACAGAGGTGGCTTTTTTTCTGATACTTTTCCTTATTCTGACCTGTAAAAAAAAACACAGAGTTAATCAAGATTGAACAATGTTATCAGTGTCTTCTGTGTCAGGTATTGTAACAGGCATAATTGCTTAGAACACACCTGATCTCGTTTGCTTTGAGAAGCTAAGCAGGTGTGGGTCTGGTTAGTGGTTGGATGGGAGACCGCCTAGGAATATCAGGTGCTGGAAGCTATTTCACAATCTTTAGACCTTAAATCACACAGGGGCCAGTGCTCCACTATTACCAATTAGATTGAAGACAGAGGTGGCTTTTTTCTGATACTTTTACTTATTCTGACCTGTAAAAACACAGAGTTAATCAAGATTGAACAATGTTATCAGTGTCTTCTGTGTCAGGTATTGTAACAGGCATAATTGCTTAGAACACACCTGATCTCGTTTGCTTTGAGAAGCTAAGCAGGTGTGGGTCTGGTTAGTGGTTGGATGGGAGACTGCCTAGGAATATCAGGTGCTGGAAGCTTTTTCACAATCTTTAGACCTTAAATCACACAGGGGCCAGTGCTCCACTATTACCAATTAGATTGAAGACAGAGGTGGCTTTTTTCTGATAATCTTCCTTATTCTGACCTGTAAAAAAACACAGAGTTAATCAAGATTGAACAATGTTATCAGTGTCTTCTGTGTCAGGTATTGTAACAGGCATAATTGCTTAGAACACACCTGATCTCGTTTCCTTCGAGAAGCTAAGCAGGTGTGGGTCTGGTTAGTGGTTGGATGGGAGACCGCCTAGGAATATCAGGTGCTGGAAGCTTTTTCACAATCTTTAGACCTTAAATCACACAGGGGCCAGTGCTCCACTATTACCAATTAGATTGAAGACAGAGGTGGCTTTTTTCTGATAATCTTCCTTATTCTGACCTATAAAAAAAACAACAGAGAGTTATTCAAGATTGAACAATGTTATCAGTGTCTTCTGTGTCAGGTATTGTAACAGGCATAATTGCTTAGAACACACCTGATCTCGTTTGCTTTGAGAAGCTAAGCAGGTGTGGGTCTGGTTAGTGGTTGGATGGGAGACCGCCTAGGAATATCAGGTGCTGGAAGCTTTTTCACAATCTTTAGACCTTAAATCACACAGGGGCCAGTGCTCCACTATTACCAATTAGATTGAAGACAGAGGTGGCTTTTTTCTGATAATCTTCCTTATTCTGACCTGTAAAAAAACACAGAGTTAATCAAGATTGAACAATGTTATCAGTGTCTTCTGTGTCAGGTATTGTAACAGGCATAATTGCTTAGAACACACCTGATCTCGTTTGCTTTGAGAAGCTAAGCAGGTGTGGGTCTGGTTAGTGGTTGGATGGGAGACCGCCTAGGAATATCAGGTGCTGGAAGCTTTTTCACAATCTGTAGACATTAAATCACACAGGGGCCAGTGCTCCACTATTACCAATTAGATTGAAGACAGAGGTGGCCTTCCTTATTATGACCTGTAAAAAAATCAAAAATAAAAACAGGGAGTTAATCAATATTGAACACTGTTATCAGTGTCTTCTGTGTCAGGTACTGGTTTGTTTTGGTTTGAATTTGTCTGGTTTGTTTTGAATTGGTCTGCTTTGTTTTTGTTTGAATTGGTTTGTTTTGGTTTGAATTGGTTTGTTTAGGTTTGAATTTCTCTGGTTTGTTTTGGTTTGAATTGGTTTGTTTTGGTTTGAATTTGTTTGTTTATTTTTGAATTGTTTTGGTTTGAATGTGTCTGGTTTGTTTTGAATTGGTCTGGTTTGTTTGTGTTTGAATTGGTTTGTTTTGGTTTGAATTTCTTTGTTTATTTTTGAATTGTTTTGTTTTGAATTTATCCGGTTTGTTTTGGTTTTAATTGGTTTGTTTATTTTTGAATCGTTTTGGTTTGAATTTGTCTGGTTTGTTTTCTTTTGAATTGTTTTGTTTTGTTTTGAATTTGTTTGTTTTGGTTTGAATTTGTCTGGTTTGTTTTGAATTGGTCTGGTTTGTTTTGGTTTGAATTGGTTTGTTTATTTTTGAATCGTTTTGGTTTGAATTTGTCTGGTTTGTTTTGAATTGGTCTGGTTCGTTTTGGTTTGAATTGGTCTGCTTTGTTTTGGTTTGAATTGGTTTGTTTTGGTTTGAATTGGTTTGTTTTGGTTTAAATTTGTCTGGTTTGTTTTGAATTGGTCTGGTTTGTTTTGGTTTGAATTGGTTTGTTTATTTTTGAATTGTTTTAGTTTTAATTGGTTTGTTTTGGTTTGAATTTGTTTATTTTTGAATTGTTTTGGTTTGAATGTGTCTGGTTTGTTTTGAATTGGTCTGGTTTGTTTGTGTTTGAATTGGTTTATTTTGGGATGAATTTGTCTGTTTTTTTTGGGTTTGAATTGGTTTGTTTTGGTTTGAATTTCTTTGTTTATTTTTGAATTGTTTTGGTTTGAATTTGTCTGGTTTGTTTTCTTTTGAATTGGTTTGTTTTGGTTTGAATTTCTTTGTTTATTTTTGAATTGTTTTGGTTTGAATTTGTCTGGTTTGTTTTGGTTTTAATTGGTTTGTTTATTTTTGAATCGTTTTGGTTTGAAGAGGTGGCCTTCCTTATTATGACCTGTAAAAAAAATCAAAAATAAAAACAGAGTTAATCAAGATTGAACAATGTTATCAGTGTCTTCTGTGTCAGGTATTGTAACAGGCATAATTGCTTAGAACACACCTGATCTCGTTTGCTTTGAGAAGCTAAGCAGGTGTGGGTCTGGTTAGTGGTTGGATGGGAGACCGCCTAGGAATATCAGGTGCTGGAAGCTTTTTCACAATCTTTAGACCTTAAATCACACAGGGGCCAGTGCTCCACTATTACCAATTAGATTGAAGACAGAGGTGGCCTTCCTTATTATGACCTGTAAAAAAATCAAAAATAAAAACAGGGAGTTAATCAATATTGAACACTGTTATCAGTGTCTTCTGTGTCAGGTACTGGTTTGTTTTGGTTTGAATTTGTTTAGGTTTGAATTGGTTTGTTTATTTTTTAATTGTTTTGGTTTGAATTGATCTGGTTTGTTTTGGTTTGAATTGGTTTGTCTATTTTTTAATCGTTTTGGTTTGAATTTGTCTGGTTTGTTTTGAATTGGTCTGCTTTGTTTTGGTTTGAATTGGTTTGTTTTGGTTTGAATTGGTTTGTTTTGGTTTAAATTTGTCTGGTTTGTTTGGGTTTGAATTGGTTTGTTTTGGTTTGAATTTGTTTGTTTATTTTTGAATTGTTTTGGTTTGAATGTGTCTGGTTTGTTTTGAATTGGTCTGGTTTTTTTGGGTTTGAATTGGTTTGTTTTGGTTTGAATTTCTTTGTTTATTTTTGAATTGTTTTGTTTTGAATTTATCCGGTTTGTTTTGGTTTTAATTGGTTTGTTTATTTTTGAATCGTTTTGGTTTGAATTTGTCTGGTTTGTTTTCTTTTGAATTGGTTTGTTTTGGTTTGAATTTGTCTGGTTTGTTTGGGTTTGAATTGTTTTGTTTTGTTTTGAATTTGTTTGTTTTGGTTTGAATTTGTCTGGTTTGTTTTGAATTTGTCTGGTTTGTTTTGGTTTGAATTGGTTTGTTTATTTTTGAATCGTTTTGGTTTGAATTTGTCTGGTTTGTTTTGAATTGGTCTGGTTCGTTTTGGTTTGAATTGGTCTGCTTTGTTTTGGTTTGAATTGGTTTGTTTTGGTTTGAATTGGTTTGTTTTGGTTTAAATTTGTCTGGTTTGTTTTGAATTGGTCTGGTTTGTTTTGGTTTGAATTGGTTTGTTTATTTTTGAATTGTTTTAGTTTTAATTGGTTTGTTTTGGTTTGAATTTGTCTGGTTTGTTTGGGTTTGAATTGGTTTGTTTTGGTTTGAATTGGTTTATTTTTTAATTGTTTTGGTTTGAATTTGTCTGGTTTGTTTTGAATTGGTCTGGTTTGTTTGGGTTTGAATTGGTTTGTTTTGGTTTGAATTTGTTTGTTTATTTTTGAATTGTTTTGGTTTGAATGTGTCTGGTTTGTTTTGAATTGGTCTGGTTTGTTTGTGTTTGAATTGGTTTGTTTTGGGATGAATTTGTCTGTTTTTTTTGGGTTTGAATTGGTTTGTTTTGGTTTTAATTGGTTTGTTTTGGTTTAAATTTGTCTGGTTTGTTTTGAATTGGTGTTTGTTGTGGTTTGAATTGGTTTGTTTATTTTTGAATTGTTTTAGTTTTAATTGGTTTGTTTTGGTTTGAATTTGTCTGGTTTGTTTGGGTTTGAATTGGTTTGTTTTGGTTTGAATTGGTTTATTTTTTAATTGTTTTGGTTTGAATTTGTCTGGTTTGTTTTGAATTGGTCTGGTTTGTTTGGGTTTGAATTGGTTTGTTTTGGTTTGAATTTGTTTGTTTATTTTTGAATTGTTTTGGTTTGAATGTGTCTGGTTTGTTTTGAATTGGTCTGGTTTGTTTGTGTTTGAATTGGTTTGTTTTGGGATGAATTTGTCTGGTTTTTTTTGGGTTTGAATTGGTTTGTTTTGGTTTTAATTGGTTTGTTTATTTTTGAATCGTTTTGGTTTGAATTTGTCTGGTTTGTTTTGAATTGATCTGGTTTGTTTTGGTTTTAATTGGTTTGTTTATTTTTGAATCGTTTTGGTTTGAAGAGGTGGCCTTCCTTATTATGACCTGTAAAAAAATCAAAAATAAAAACAGAGTTAATCAAGATTGAACAATGTTATCAGTGTCTTCTGTGTCAGGTATTGTAACAGGCATAATTGCTTAGAACACACCTGATCTCGTTTGCTTTGAGAAGCTAAGCAGGTGTGGGTCTGGTTAGTGGTTGGATGGGAGACCGCCTAGGAATATCAGGTGCTGGAAGCTTTTTCACAATCTTTAGACGTTAAATCACACAGGGGCCAGTGCTCCACTATTACCAATTAGATTGAAGACAGAGGTGGCTTTTTTCTGATACTTTTCCTTATTCTGACCTGTAAAAAAAAACACAGAGTTAATCAAGATTGAACAATGTTATCAGTGTCTTCTGTGTCAGGTATTGTAACAGGCATAATTGCTTAGAACACACCTGATCTCGTTTGCTTTGAGAAGCTAAGCAGGTGTGGGTCTGGTTAGTGGTTGGATGGGAGACCGCCTAGGAATATCAGGTGCTGGAAGCTTTTTCACAATCTTTAGACCTTAAATCACACAGGGGCCAGTGCTCCACTATTACCAATTAGATTGAAGACAGAGGTGGCCTTCCTTATTATGACCTGTAAAAAAATCAAAAATAAAAACAGGGAGTTAATCAATATTGAACACTGTTATCAGTGTCTTCTGTGTCAGGTACTGGTTTGTTTTGGTTTGAATTTGTTTAGGTTTGAATTGGTTTGTTTATTTTTGAATTGTTTTGGTTTGAATTTGTCTGGTTTGTTTTGGTTTGAATTTGTTTAGGTTTGAATTGGTTTGTTTATTTTTTAATCGTTTTGGTTTGAATTTGTCTGGTTTGTTTTGAATTGGTCTGCTTTGTTTTTGTTTGAATTGGTTTGTTTTGGTTTGAATTGGTTTGTTTTGGTTTAAATTTGTCTGGTTTGTTTTGGTTTGAATTGGTTTATTTTGGTTTGAATTTGTTTGTTTATTTTTGAATTGTTTTGGATTTAATTTGTCTGGTATGTTTTGAATTGGTCTGGTTTGTTTTGGTTTGAATTGGTTTGTTTTGGTTTGAATTTGTTTGTTTTGGTTTGAATTGGTTTGTTTTGGTTTAAATTTGTCTGGTTTGTTTTGAATTGATCTGGTTTGTTTTGGTTTGAATTTGTTTGTTTATTTTTGAATCGTTTTGGTTTGAATTGGTTTGTTTTGGTTTGAATTTGTTTATTTTTGAATCGTTTTGGTTTGAATTTGTCTGGTTTGTTTTGAATTGGTCTGGTTTGTTTGTGTTTGAATTGGTTTGTTTTGGGATGAATTTGTCTGTTTTTTTTGGGTTTGAATTGGTTTGTTTTGGTTTGAATTGGTTTGTTTATTTTTGAATCGTTTTGGTTTGAATTTGTCTGGTTTGTTTTCTTTTGAATTGGTTTGTTTTGGTTTGAATTTCTTTGTTTATTTTTGAATCGTTTTGGTTTGAATTTGTCTGGTTTGTTTGTGTTTGAATTGGTTTGTTTATTTTTGAATCGTTTTGGTTTGAAGAGGTGGCCTTCCTTATTATGACCTGTAAAAAAAATCAAAACAGAGTTAATCAAGATTGAACAATGTTATCAGTGTCTTCTGTGTCAGGTATTGTAACAGGCATAATTGCTTAGAACACACCTGATCTCGTTTGCTTTGAGAAGCTAAGCAGGTGTGGGTCTGGTTAGTGGTTGGATGGGAGACCGCCTAGGAATATCAGGTGCTGGAAGCTTTTTCACAATCTTTAGACCTTAAATCACACAGGGGCCAGTGCTCCACTATTACCAATTAGATTGAAGACAGAGGTGGCTTTTTTCTGATACTTTTCCTTATTCTGACCTGTAAAAAAACAGAGTTAATCAAGATTGAACAATGTTATCAGTGTCTTCTGTGTCAGGTATTGTAACAGGCATAATTGCTTAGAACACACCTGATCACGTTTGCTTTGAGAAGCTAAGTGTAGCAATAGGAATTGCTTATGTAGTTTTGGTTCCTACCCGGACTGTTGTTAGGGTTGCACCTAGGAGAAATGTGGACAGTGTGTTCTAGAGAACTGTTGAATAAAAGTTCCCTGTGAGCAGGGGTAATGCTCAACCGTCCAGTTTGTAGAGTCATGAGACAGAACAAGCTGAAACATGGTGGCAGCGGAGTTTAACAGCGGAGTTTAAGAGTGGAGCTTAAAAAGTGGACTCCAGATCGTTTGGGAGCGGTATGGACTGAACAAGTACCGTAGATGAACGAAGCTAAGTAGAGCTAGCAACGCACGGACATTAGCCTTTAGCCCGAAGAACGTGAAACGCTAAAAAATACAGACTATGGAGGGTTTAAAGCCGCCTCAACAGTGGTGCATGGACTCTGCTAATCTTGCCAAGTCATGGAAGTCTTGGAAAGAAGAATTTACATTGTACATTGAGTTAGCAATGCCGGACGCAGAAGAAAAAGCGCGAGTCAAGCTTCTCTATTATCTCATCGGAGAACGAGGCAGGGAGCTCTGTGACACGCTAATGGGCTCAGCGGCAAGAGTAACTGTTCAAGACTTGATGTCTAAGTTAGATGGACATTGTAACCCTAAAGTAAATGAAACGGTGGAACGATACAGATTTTTTGCGTGTAATCAAACTCCAGGAGAAACTATCGACAAATAAGTAACGGACTTGAGGAGGCTCGCCAGCACATGCAACTTTGGACAACTAAAAGACTCACTGATACGGGACAGAATTGTCTGCGGCACCTACAGTTCAGGGTGGAGAGAGAGACTACTCAGGGAGAACGAGCTTGATCTGGACAAGTGTCTCCAGATTTGTAGAGCAATGGAGATCTCACGTGAGTACAGTAAAACCATCGAAGGACAAAGCACAGACGAAATCCATGCAATTAAACAAGCAACGAGAAAAGGGAAATATGGGGAAGTGTCATGCAAATATTGTGGCAAAACACACGAAAGACAGAAACTTAAATGCTCTGCGTATGGGAAAAGATGCAAAAAATGCGGCAAAGACAATCACTTTGCAGTAATGTGCAAAAGCAAAGCAGGAGTCAAAGAACACAGGAAAACGGTGCACACAATAATAGTAAATGATTCAGATTCATGCGAGGACATAATGACTGTCACAGCAGTAACTAAAACCACAGCAGAAGTGAACCAGATAAGAGAAAAACAGGAGAAAACTGAACAACTGTATGCTGGTATGTTGATTGATAACAATGTTGTGAACTTTCAGATTGACTGTGGTGCAACCTGTAATGTCATTCCAATCAACCTGTTGAATCCAAATGTGAAACTGGAGCACACAGACAAGATACTGGTAATGTACAACAAGTCGAGGCTGTGTCCATTAGGCAAATGCAAGGTAAAAATGACTAATCCTAGCAACCAGAAAAAGTACAGAGTTGAGTTTCAGGTTGTTGGAGAAGACTGTAAAACTCCTTTACTGGGACGTGGCGCGAGTGAAGCAATGAAACTCATTCAGGTACAATATGACAATATATATGCATTAGATAGTATTGTGACCAAAGAGCCAGTGAGCGGGAACACATGGCAAATGCAAGAAATAAAGACTGAGTTTCATGATGTGTTTGAAGGCGACGGATGCTTACAAGGTGAATGCAAGCTTGAAATAGACATTACAGTGCAACCTGTCAAACTACCAAAACGTAGAGTTCCAGTGTCAATGATGAAACCACTTAAAGAGGAGCTCATGAGTCTTGTGGACAGACAAATAATAGCACCTGTGGAATGCAGTACCGAGTGGATCAGTGGCTTGGTGTCAGTGCAGAAACCCAATGGCAGACCCAGAATATGCATTGACCCGAGACCTCTTAACAAGGCTTTAAAGAGGAGCCACTTCCCACTTCCGACAATAGACGACGTTCTACCGGACCTGGCAAAATCAAAAGTTTTCACAGTGTGTGACGTGAAGCATGGTTTCTGGCACGTGAAACTAGAGGAGGACTCAACCTATTTGACGACATTTGCAACTCCTTTTGGCCGATTTCGTTGGCTGAGGATGCCAATGGGCGTTAGCCCAGCGCCAGAAATATTTCAGCGCAAACTGACACAAGCACTTGAGAACTTGCCAGGCACGTACATCATAGCGGATGACATCCTTATCACAGGTGAAGGTGAAACAATGCCAGATGCAGTGAAAGATCATGACAGGAATCTGAGACTTTTCCTGGAAAGATGCAGAGAGAGCAACATTAAACTGAATGCAGATAAACTCAAACTCAGAAAAAATGAGGTCCCATACATAGGACATTTGCTGACGGCAGAGGGACTCAAGGTAGACCCAGAGAAAGTGCGTGCCGTCACTGAAATGCCGGCCCCGACAAACGTAAAAGGTGTGCAAAGACTGGTAGGGCTTGTGAACTATTTATCCAAGTTTTATGAGCACCTATCAGATGATTGTGAGATACTAAGACAACTCACACACAAGGAGAGTCTCTGGGAATGGACAGACATACAAGAAGATGTGTTCAAACGCATAAAAGACAAAATCACACGGGTTCCAGTATTGAAATACTACAGCCCAGAAGAAGAACTGACTTTACAGTGTGATGCAAGTGAAACAGGGCTTGGAGCAGCTCTGACACAAGGAGGCAAACCAGTGGCGTATGCAAGTCGTGCTTTGACAATGACAGAAAGAGGATACGCACAAATTGAAAAAGAATGTCTGGCTATAGTTTTCGGGATGGAAAAATTTCACCAATACACTTATGGCCGTCTTGTCAGAGTTCAGTCAGACCACAAGCCTCTAGAGACTATTATCAAAAAACCACTCATAAACGCTCCAAAAAGACTGCAACGTATGCTGCTGAGGTTACAAAAATATGACCTTAATATCACTTACGTTCCTGGACGTGACATGCTACTCGCTGACACTTTGAGTAGGGCGTACCTGCAGAACAGCAACAAAAGTCAAATTGAGTTAGAGACTGAATGTGTCAATATGGTTGACTATGTGCCAATCTCAACGGAAAGGCTGGAAAAAATACGCTCAGCTACAGTGGGCGATCCAACGCTGCAGATTCTGATTAAAACTATGCAAAAAGGGTGGCCAAGTGACAAAAAAGATGTACCTGTTGAAATAATGCACTTTTACTCATTACAGGATGAACTGAGCACTCAAAATGGACTGGTTTTCAGGGGTGAGAGAGTTGTGATTCCATGCTCACTCCAAAGGGACATTACTCAGCGGATTCACTCGTCACACCTGGGGACAGAGGGATGTCTCAGGAGAGCGAGGGACTGTGTTTACTGGCACGGTATGAACGATCAAATCAAAAAGCATATTGCCAAGTGTGGCACATGTCGATCCATGGACACAAAACAACAAAAAGAGACATTACAGCCACACGATATAACAACCAGGCCGTGGTCCAAAATTGGGACAGATTTGTTCACTTTTGATGACAAAGACTACTTACTGACTGTGGATTACTACTCCAACTTCTGGGAGGTTGACTACCTGCCAGATACAAAGTCAAACACTGTCATTCGAAAACTCAAAGCTCACTTTGCACGTCAAGGTATTCCAGACATAGTCTTTTCAGACAACGGTCCCCAATATAGTTCCATAGAGTTTGCAAACTTTAGTAGCAAATGGGAATTCAGGCACAAAACTTCCTCACCGGGATATCCGCAGAGTAATGGCAAGGCGGAGTCAGCTGTTAAAACTGCAAAACGGCTAATGAGGAAAGCAAAACTAGCGGGACAGGACCCATATCTAGCCATTTTGGATCACCGGAACACTCCTACCCAAGGGTTGGACACGAGCCCCGCACAAAGACTCTTAAGCAGAAGAACCAGAACTCTTCTACCGATTAAAAACAGTCTACTTGAACCAGCAGTGACCAACAACAGGTCAGGACTTCTAAGGAACCAGCAGAGACAATCAAAATATTACGACAAAACAGCCAAGGACATGGACTCATTGAAACCAGGTGATGTGGTACGTGTGCAGCCTTTTGGCCCGAACACCTTATGGAGCAAGGCCAGAGTGAGCACACCACTTGGTAATAGGTCCTATGCAGTTGAGCTGGATACAGGCAGTGTTCTTAGAAGGAACCGGCGCCATTTGAGAAAAGATGTGGGAATGCAATTGGACATATCAGAACGACCGCAAGAAGAGACGATGCTCGACCCAGCATCCCAGGGCACCGGGAGTCCTCAGAGCACGGTTACGAGGTCTGGGCGTGTGATACACCGTCCTAAACACCTCAATGACTTTGTATGTACTTAGAATGTTGGCCCTAGTTTAACAAGGGAGGAAAAGTGAATAAATGTTCATACTGTTAGAAAGAAAGAAAAGACAAAACGTTGTTATTGTATTAAGCTGCTGTTATTACATGCACTAAAAGAATGCACTATTTTTGTTTAATTGTAACGTATCAGAGCAAGATGGGGGATACGCAGGTAACAATTATTTTATTTGTTGTAATTAGGGGAATGAGAAAACTGTAAATGGGATATTCTAATATATCAATGTCAAATTAGATTTTTGGTTTATGTTTAAAGGGAATACTTTCTTTTGAAAAGAAAAGGGATGTAGCAATAGGAATTGCTTATGTAGTTTTGGTTCCTACCCGGACTGTTGTCGGGGTTGCACTTAGGAGAAATGTGTGGACAGTGTGTTCTAGAGAACTGTTGAATAAAAGTTCCCTGTGAGCAGGGGTAATGCTCAACCGTCCAGTTTGTAGAGTCATGAGACAGAACAAGCTGAAACACTAAGCAGGTGTGGGTCTGGTTAGTGGTTGGATGGGAGACCGCCTAGGAATATCAGGTGCTGGAAGCTTTTTCCCAATCTTTAGACCTTAAATCACACAGGGGCCAGTGTTCCACTATTACCAATTAGATTGAAGACAGAGGTGGCTTTTTTCTGATACTTTTCCTTATTCTGACCTGTAAAAAACAACAGAGTTAATCAAGATTGAACAATGTTATCAGTGTCTTCTGTGTCAGGTATTGTAACAGGCATAATTGCTTAGAACACACCTGATCTCGTTTGCTTTGAGAAGCTAAGCAGGTTTGGGTCTGGTTAGTAGTTGGATGGGAGACCGCCTAGGAATATCAGGTGCTGGAAGCTTTTTCACAATCTTTAGACCTTAAATCACACAGGGGCCAGTGCTCCACTATTACCAATTAGATTGAAGACAGAGGTGGCTTTTTTCTGATACTTTTCCTTATTCTGACCTGTAAAAAAAACAGAGTTAATCAAGATTGAACAATGTTATCAGTGTCTTCTGTGTCAGGTATTGTAACAGGCATAATTGCTTAGAACACACCTGATCTCGTTTGCTTTGAGAAGCTAAGCAGGTGTGGGTCTGGTTAGTGGTTGGATGGGAGACCGCCTAGGAATATCAGGAGCTGGAAGCTTTTTCACAATCTTTAGACCTTAAATCACACAAGGGCCAGTGCTCCACTATTACCAATTAGATTGAAGACAGAGGTGGCTTTTTTCTGATACTTTTCCTTATTCTGACCTGTAAAAAAACACAGAGTTAATCAAGATTGAACAATGTTATCAGTGTCTTCTGTGTCAGGTATTGTAACAGGCATAATTGCTTAGAACACACCTGATCTCGTTTGCTTTGAGAAGCTAAGCAGGTGTGGGTCTGGTTAGTGGTTGGATGGGAGACCGCCTAGGAATATCAGGTGCTGGAAGCTTTTTCACAATCTTTAGACCTTAAATCACACAGGGGCCAGCACTCCACTATTACCAATTAGATTGAAGACAGAGGTGGCTTTTTTCTGATACTTTTCCTTATTCTGACCTGAAAAAAAAACAGAGTTAATCAAGATTGAACAATGTTATCAGTGTCTTCTGTGTCAGGTATTGTAACAGGCATAATTGCTTAGAACACACCTGATCTCGTTTGCTTTGAGAAGCTAAGCAGGTGTGGGTCTGGTTAGTGGTTGGATGGGAGACGCCTAGGAATATCAGGTGCTGGAACCTTTTTCACAATCTTTAGACCTTAAATCACACAGGGGCCAGTGCTCCACTATTACCAATTAAATTGAAGACAGAGGTGGCTTTTTCTGATAATCTTCCTTATTCTGACCTGTAAAAAAACACAGAGTTAATCAAGATTGAACAATGTTATCAGTGTCTTCTGTGTCAGGTATTGTAACAGGCATAATTGCTTAGAACACACCTGATCTCGTTTGCTTTGAGAAGCTAAGCAGGTGTGGGTCTGGTTAGTGGTTGGATGGGAGACCGCCTAGGAATATCAGGTGCTGGAAGCTTTTTCACAATCTTTAGACCTTAAATCACACAGGGGCCAGTGCTCCACTATTACCAATTAGATTGAAGACAGAGGTGGCTTTTTTCTGATACTTTTCCTTATTCTGACCTGAAAAAAAAAAACACAGAGTTAATCAAGATTGAACAATGTTATCAGTGTCTTCTGTGTCAGGTATTGTAACAGGCATAATTGCTTAGAACACACCTGATCTCGTTTGCTTTGAGAAGCTAAGCAGGTGTGGGTCTGGTTAGTGGTTGGATGGGAGACCGCCTAGGAATATCAGGTGCTGGAAGCTTTTTCACAATCTTTAGACCTTAAATCACACAGGGGCCAGTGCTCCACTATTACCAATTAGATTGAAGACAGAGGTGGCTTTTTTCTGATACTTTTCCTTATTCTGACCTGTAAAAAAACACAGAGTTAATCAAGATTGAACAATGTTATCAGTGTCTTCTGTGTCAGGTATTGTAACAGGCATAATTGCTTAGAACACACCTGATCTCGTTTGCTTTGAGAAGCTAAGCAGGTGTGGGTCTGGTTAGTTGTTGGATGGGAGTCCGCCTAGGAATATCAGGTGCTGGAACCTTTTTCACAATCTTTAGACCTTAAATCACACAGGGGCCAGTGCTCCACTATTACCAATTAGATTGAAGACAGAGGTGGCTTTTTTTCTGATTCTGACCTGTACAAAAAGAAAAACAGAGAGTTAATCAAGATTGAACAATGTTATCAGTGTCTTCTGTGTCAGGTATTGTAACAGGCATAATTGCTTAGAACACACCTGATCTCGTTTGCTTTGAGAGGCTAAGCAGGTGTGGGTCTGGTTAGTGGTTGGATGGGAGACTGCCTAGGAATATCAGTTGCTGGAAGATTTTTCACAATCTTAAGACCTTAAATCACACAGGGGCATGTGCTCCACTATTACCAATTAGATTGAAGACAGAGGTGGCTTTTTTCTGATACTTTTCCTTATTCTGACCTGTAAAAAAAAACAGAGTTAATCAAGATTGAACAATGTTATCAGTGTCTTCTGTGTCAGGTATTGTAACAGGCATAATTGCTTAGAACACACCTGATCTCGTTTGCTTTGAGAAGCTAAGCAGGTGTGGGTCTGGTTAGTGGTTGGATGGGAGACCGCCTAGGAATATCAGGTGCTGGAAGCTTTTTCACAATCTTTAGACCTTAAATCACACAGGGGCCAGTGCTCCACTATTACCAATTAGATTGAAGACAGAGGTGGCTTTTTTCTGATAATTTTCCTTATTCTGACCTGAAAAAAAAAACACAGAGTTAATCAAGATTGAACAATGTTATCAGTGTCTTCTGTGTCAGGTATTATAACAGGCATAATTGCTTAGAACACACCTGATCTCGTTTGCTTTGAGAAGCTAAGCAGGTGTGGGTCTGGTTAGTGGTTGGATGGGAGACCGCCTAGGAATATCAGTTGCTGGAAGCTTTTTCACAATCTTTAGACCTTAAATCACACAGGGGCCAGTGCTCCACTATAACCAATTAGATTGAAGACAGAGGTGGCTTTTTTCTGATACTTTTCCGTATTCTGAGCTGAAAAAAAAACACAGAGTTAATCAAGATTGAACAATGTTATCAGTGTCTTCTGTGTCAGGTATTGTAACAGGCATAATTGCTTAGAACACACCTGATCTTGTTTGCTTTGAGAAGCTAAGCAGGTGTGGGTCTGGTTAGTGGTTGGATGGGAGACCGCTATCAGGTGCTTGAAGCTTTTTCACAATCTTTAGACCTTAAATCACACAGGGGCCAGTGCTCCACTATTACCAATTAGATTGAAGACAGAGGTGGCTTTTTTTCTGATACTTTTCCTTATTTTGACCTGTAAAAAAACACAGAGTTAATCAAGATTGAACAATGTTATCAGTGTCTTCTGTGTCAGGTATTGTAACAGGCATAATTGCTTAGAACACACCTGATCTCGTTTGCTTTGAGAAGCTAAGCAGGTGTGGGTCTGGTTAGTGGTTGGATGGGAGACTGCCTAGGAATATCAGGTGCTGGAAGCTTTTTCACAATCTTAAGACCTTAAATCACACAGGGGCCAGTGCTCCACTATTACCAATTAGATTGAAGACAGAGGTGGCTTTTTTCTGATAATTTTCCTTATTCTGACCTGTAAAAACACAGAGTTAATCAAGATTGAACCATGTTATCAGTGTCTACTGTGTCAGGTAGGAATATCAGTTGCTGGAAGCTTTTTCACAATCTTTAGACCTTAAATCACACAGGGGCCAGTGCTCCACTATTACCAATTAGATTGAAGACAGAGGTGGCTTTTTTCTGATAATTTTCCTTATTCTGACCTGTAAAAAAAACACAGAGTTAATCAAGATTGAACCATGTTATCAGTGTCTACTGTGTCAGGTAGGAATATCAGTTGCTGGAAGCTTTTTCACAATCTTTAGACCTTAAATCACACAGGGGCCAGTGCTCCACTATTACCAATTAGATTGAAGACAGAGGTGGCTTTTTTTCTTATTCTGACCTGTACAAAAAGAAAAACAGAGAGTTAATCAAGATTGAACAATGTTATCAGTGTCTTCTGTGTCAGGTATTGTAACAGGCATAATTGCTTAGAACACACCTGATCTCGTTTGCTTTGAGAGGCTAAGCAGGTGTGGGTCTGGTTAGTGGTTGGATGGGAGACCGCCTAGGAATATCAGGTGCTGGAAGCTTTTTCACAATCTTTAGACCCTAAATCACGCAGGGGCCAGTGCTCCACTATTACCAATTAGATTGAAGACAGAGGTGGCTTTTTTTCTGATAATTTTCCTTATTCTGACCTGTAAAAAAAACACAGAGTTAATCAAGATTGAACAATGTTATCAGTGTCTTCTGTGTCAGGTATTGTAACAGGCATAATTGCTTAGAACACACCTGATCTCGTTTGCTTTGAGAAGCTAAGCAGGTGTGGGTCTGGTTAGTGGTTGGATGGGAGACCGCTATCAGGTGCTGGAAGCTTTTTCACAATCTTTAGACCTTAAATCACACAGGGGCCAGTGCTCCACTATAACCAATTAGATTGAAGACAGAGGTGGCTTTTTTCTGATACTTTTCCGTATTCTGAGCTGAAAAAAAAACACAGAGTTAATCAAGATTGAACAATGTTATCAGTGTCTTCTGTGTCAGGTATTGTAACAGGCATAATTGCTTAGAACACACCTGATCTTGTTTGCTTTGAGAAGCTAAGCAGGTGTGGGTCTGGTTAGTGGCTGGATGGGAGACCGCCTAGGAATATCAGGTGCTGGAAGCTTTTTCACAATCTTTAGACCTTAAATCACACAGGGGCCAGTGCTCCACTATTACCAATTAGATTGAAGACAGAGGTGGCTTTTTTCTGATAATTTTCCTTATTCTGACCTGTAAAAAAACACAGAGTTAATCAAGATTGAACAATGTTATCAGTGTCTTCTGTGTCAGGTATTGTAACAGGCATAATTGCTTAGAACACACCTGATCTCGTTTGCTTTGAGAAGCTAAGCAGGTGTGGGTCTGGTTAGTGGTTGGATGTTTAGACCGCCTAGGAATATCAGGTGCTGGAAGCTTTTTCACAATCTTTAGACCTTCAATCACACAGGGGCCAGTGCTCCACTATTACCAATTAGATTGAAGACAGAGGTGGCTTTTTTCTGATACTTTTCCTTATTCTGAGCTGTAAAAAAAATAACAGAGTTAATCAAGATTGAACAATGTTATCAGTGTCTTCTGTGTCAGGTATTGTAACAGGCATAATTGCTTAGAACACACCTGATCTCGTTTGCTTTGAGAAGCTAAGCAGGTGTGGGTCTGGTTAGTGGTTGGATGGGAGACCGCTATCAGGTGCTGGAAGCTTTTTCACAATCTTTAGACCTTAAATCACACAGGGGCCAGTGCTCCACTATTACCAATTAGATTGAAGACAGAGGTGGCTTTTTTCTGATACTTTTCCTTATTCTGACCTGTAAAAAAAACACAGAGTTAATCAAGATTGAACCATGTTATCAGTGTCTACTGTGTCAGGTAGGAATATCAGTTGCTGGAAGCTTTTTCACAATCTTTAGACCTTAAATCACACAGGGGCCAGTGCTCCACTATTACCAATTAGATTGAAGACAGAGGTGGCTTTTTTTCTGATTCTGACCTGTACAAAAAGAAAAACAGAGAGTTAATCAAGATTGAACAATGTTATCAGTGTCTTCTGTGTCAGGTATTGTAACAGGCATAATTGCTTAGAACACACCTGATCTCGTTTGCTTTGAGAGGCTAAGCAGGTGTGGGTCTGGTTAGTGGTTGGATGGGAGACCGCCTAGGAATATCAGTTGCTGGAAGATTTTTCACAATCTTTAGACCTTAAATCACACAGGGGCATGTGCTCCACTATTACCAATTAGATTGAAGACAGAGGTGGCTTTTTTCTGATACTTTTCCTTATTCTGACCTGTAAAAAAAAAACAGAGTTAATCAAGATTGAACAATGTTATCAGTGTCTTCTGTGTCAGGTATTGTAACAGGCATAATTGCTTAGAACACACCTGATCTCGTTTGCTTTGAGAAGCTAAGCAGGTGTGGGTCTGGTTAGTGGTTGGATGGGAGACCGCCTAGGAATATCAGGTGCTGGAAGCTTTTTCACAATCTTTAGACCTTAAATCACACAGGGGCCAGTGCTCCACTATTACCAATTAGATTGAAGACAGAGGTGGCTTTTTTCTGATAATCTTCCTTATTCTGACCTGTAAAAAAAAAACACAGAGTTAATCAAGATTGAACAATGTTATCAGTGTCTTCTGTGTCAGGTATTGTAACAGGCATAATTGCTTAGAACACACCTGATCTCGTTTGCTTTGAGAAGCTAAGCAGGTGTGGGTCTGGTTAGTGGTTGGATGGGAGACCGCCTAGGAATATCAGGTGCTGGAAGCTTTTTCACAATCTTTAGACCTTAAATCACACAGGGGCCAGTGCTCCACTATTACCAATTAGATTGAAGACAGAGGTGGCTTTTTTCTGATACTTTTCCTTATTCTGACCTGTAAAAAAAACACAGAGTTAATCAAGATTGAACAATGTTATCAGTGTCTTCTGTGTCAGGTATTGTAACAGGCATAATTGCTTAGAACACACCTGATCTCGTTTGCTTTGAGAAGCTAAGCAGGTGTGGGTCTGGTTAGTGGTTGGATGGGAGACCGCCTAGGAATATCAGGTGCTGGAAGCTTTTTCACAATCTTTAGACCTTAAATCACACAGGGCCAGTGCTCCACTATTACCAATTAGATTGAAGACAGAGGTGGCTTTTTTCTGATAATCTTCCTTATTCTGACCTGTAAAAAACAACACAGAGTTAATCAAGATTGAACAATGTTATCAGTGTCTTCTGTGTCAGGTATTGTAACAGGCATAATTGCTTAGAACACACCTGATCTCGTTTGCTTTGAGAAGCTAAGCAGGTGTGGGTCTGGTTAGAGGTGCATGGTGCAGACCAAACTTTTTGCCTTGTTTTACGGATTTGTGTGTGTTTTTTGATCATTTTGAGTTAAATTTTTTGATTTTTGTGTGTGCTCCCCTCCCACTAGCATCTGGGAGTTGGTTTTTGTTAAGTTGTGTTTGCTCTTTTGAGCAAACATGACAGATCTCAGGACGGACCCCATGGCTTCAGACCCCTGCATGGAAAAGACAAAGGCTTTCGAACATGGACAACAGAAGGAGTTTACTAGCGTGAATTCATCGAAGAAGGTGGTATTGGAGAAACCTAAAACGAATTGCACAGAGGTGAGGGATGGAAGAAAAATGACAAGTGTTGGATTTGAGAAGGAGCTCACGGTGGTGTTGGAACTGTCTGAGGGTGCACAACTCACCCCACTTGCTTTTCTAAAAGCCACAAAGGAGGTGTGCGGCTCGGTCTTAGCCTGCAGATACATTTCAAAGGACAAATATGAAGTGACCGTTGGAACTATCAAGGCGAAGGAGCGGCTCCTGGACGGGTACTGCATTGGGGGAGTCAGGGTGCACGCCCGTGACATCTCGGTGGATGAGCTGGTCGTCTCTTTTATGGGGCTGCCGGCTTACATCATGGACGAGGAGATCGTGGCCAAGCTCCTCGCCTGGGGAGTCTCGGCGGTTTCCGAGGTGAGGAGGAGAATGTGGCCGGGGACAAATGTGGCGGATGGGACCAGGTTTGTGAGGGTGAGGTTCACGGACACGGTACAGTCCCTGCCGTACTCTGTCAGGTTTGACACCGCAGCGGGCCCTGAGTACTTCAGGGTAATACACGACAGGCAGGTACGGGTGTGTAGGGGGTGCCTTCAGCCTGGCCACATCTTGAGGGAGTGCCCTGACTTTCTGTGCCGCAACTGCGGGAGCCAGGGGCACTATGCGCGTGAGTGCGTTGCGCAGAGGGCGCCAAAATGCAGAGAGTGCCGCATGTTCCGGCATCTGTGTGCGTGTGGCGAGGGTGACGTGGAGGGCGAGGAGAGCGTTTGTGGGGGGGAGGATGAGGTCGGAGGTGAGGTTGGGAGAGAGAGCGGTGACGAGGCCGTGAGTGTGCCCGACACCGAGCTCTCCGCAGGTGAAGAGGAGTCAGAGGGGGTGGGGGAGTTGGAGGAGTCAGAGGGCGAGTTCAGCTCCCAGGAGCTGGTGTCTGGCAGTGTGCAGGTGTCTGGGACGGGAAAGGCTGGGCAACAGTTGCTCACTGCTCTCCCGGACCGGAGGGAGGGGGCCCGTGAGAGCCTACCTTCTAAGACCGTGGCGGCAGAGGCTGAACCCGGGAGGAGGATGGACGCGGGACAGGCCTCACGTCTTACCTCCAAAGGGGGGGACGCTGCTCGGGCTGCGAGCAGTGATCCTAGGTTCCATAGTGACGGTGGTAAGAGGGGACAGGTGGAACTGCAGCCCACAAAACGTGAGAGTGTGACAGGGGATGGGGAGCACACTGCCGCGCAAGGCGGGAGAGCGTCCTCGTCCTCTGCTAATTGCGGTGACGGGGAGGCGGGAGTCATGGAGAGCACCGGCAAAAAAGGCAGGCGCATCTCCTTAATTTCCAATACCTCCAAACTGCCCGCCAGACAGCACGTTATTCCACCGTCCTCCACACTAAGCTCTGCCCCACAAAACGCACTTACCGCCATCATGGATAATGAGCTGATGGACTTCAGCAGTGTGGAAATTAAAAAAAGGCTGGCTGATGTGGATGTGTCGGGCATGAAAAAGAAATCAAAATAGAATGGTGGGCCATCTCCTCCTCTTGATCCTCCTCATGGCGCTCTCCTTGTCCTCTTGGAACGCCTGCGGCCTGCGGAGCCCGGTGAAGATGCAGAGCGCGTTACACCACTTCAAGTGGGACGTGCTCTGCATCCAGGAGACGCACTGGGACCTCGACCACGCGCTGCAGATGCAGGGCATGGGGATGGGCTCTGTGTTTTGGGCCCTAGGCACAGCGCACTCACGTGGAGTGGCCACAGTGGTGAGGCCAGGGTTTTTTTTTTTTTTTTTTTTTTAATAACTTTATTTATTGAATTTTTTCAATTATAAGAACATAACACATAAGTACAACAGGAAGGATGACAATCTTACTGATAGTAAATAATAACTGTCAAGATTCACACTAAACATATCACATGACCATAGATTGTATACTTCATACCCCATACTTAAATAAATGTTTAAATTAGAATTCAACACAACTTCCATAAATAAAAAGGCAAACTGAAATAATAAAAAATAATAAAACATAAATAAACAAAACAAAACAAGCTTGGGTACAAATTACTTACAACAACTTGAGAATTGTCAACATTTGCATCCTATGACAATGAAATATACATACTTCAGGGGTCCACTAAAGGTTTAGATGTTCTAGAATGGGTTTCCATACAGCCAGAAATTTTTGAGGGTTACCAGACACTTCATACCTCAATCTCTCAATATGAAGCACACCTATTAATTCCCTGAGCCAGGATTCAAATTGAGGTGGAGAATCTGATTTCCACCATTTCAAAATACATCTTTTTGCTATCACCATACCGTAAGCCACTGTTGTAGTAACAGTATGACCCATCCTTTCCAAAGTACTAGAAAAGCCAAAAAGGGCAGTTTCGGGATCGGGATCAATAGTAACTTTAAATGCACAGGAATACCATCTAAATATGGAACACCAGAATCCCCGGATCATTGGGCACTGCCAAAATTGGTGCGCCAGTGTACTGGGGGTCACCTTACATCTATCACAGAGAGGTGACGTTTGAGGAAAAATTCTATTTAATTTTACTTTTGAATAATGCAACCTGTGTATAACTTTAAATTGTATTAACTGTAGTCTGGCATTAACAGAACATTTATGAAGATCATTTAACGCTTGTTGCCATATGTTGTCCCCAATCGTAATATTAAGATCCTCTTCCCATTTTTGTTTAATATTCATTGCAGGTTGGGCAATATTTTGCAAAAAATATTTAACTAAGACTGAAATCAAACTTTTAGCCTCTGGAGGGCCTAATAAAATTTTAAACAAGGCATTTTCCCCAGGCAGGGAATCAAAGGACGGGACATTCTGTCTTATATACAGGGCCGCCGCTTCCATAAAGCACGTAACGCACAGCGCGTAGGGCACCAAGTGCTCTGAGGGGGCACCACATCGGCTGTGCCGTGGCCGCCTGTGGCGAAAACGAGCGCCGCATTGCATTCCGGCGCTCGCCAAAGTGAAGCGCATGCACGTAATTTAATAAAACCGCGACGCCAAGGGCTCTCTCTCTTTCCTCCTCGGCTCCTCCCTCAGAGAACAGGGATGGCCAAGACCCACCAACCACCAAGACCCCAGGCAAAGTTTGAGAGAATGACGAAGACGAGAGAGAGTCAGCGGAGGAGCCTATTACCTGCCACTCTGCAGCTAACGTCTGACTCTGAGGTGTTTAGGGGACATTTGGTGCGTGGGCTTTTATTGCACTTAATCCGTGAATAAATATGATGCCAATGATACATTCACAATGACAACAGTTCCTGTGCATTTCTTAAAGCTGAATAAACTATTTTTATTCATTTTTTGCAAAAAATAAATTCATAAATTGTAGTAGTAGTAATCATTTACAGTTACGAATATTTCGTTTCTTTTACCCCTTGAACTCACCACCAATTGGCACAGAAGCTCTCATGACTTGATAAACAACTTTGCAGCTTGAAAATGTAGACGTACACATTTGTAGGAGCAGTAATTTTTGTTCAGTTGCCTGTTAATGTTTACATATACTTCACTTGTTGGATGATTCTATCTATATTCGTATTTGTACTTTTATTGGGTGGTATTTGTTTTACACTTGAATATTTAAGTTTTATTTAGTTATTTAAGATATTTATTAATATTTTTGTTGGAAACTTACATTTACATCTTGTGTTTATAGTACTATATATTGTGTATTTAATTTAAGATAATAAAATGAACATGGAAAGAAAAGAAAGTAATTGTGGGTTTGGTCATTTAATGCGGGGCGGGGGGGGGGGGGCACCAAAAAGACATTTTGCATAGGGCACCAAAAAAGCTAGCAGCAGCCCTGCTTATATAATTCCTTAGTTGTAAGAACCTAAAAAAATGGGTTTTCGGTAAGGAATATTTTATTTGTAATTGATCAAATGAGCAGAATTTTTTATTAATGTAAAGATCTTTTATAGATGATATTCCTTTCTGACTCCAATCTCTAAAGACTGCATCGGTAAACGAGGGAGAAAAAGCATGATTATGCCATATAGGAGCATGCACTGATGTATTTGGGAGCCCAGAAAACTTCCTAATCTGTGACCAAATTTTTTGAGAATTTAGTAAAATAAAATGTTCTTCTCTCCGAGCGGATAATGGCCTAGGAGATGAAAAAAGAATTGCCTGAAGAGATGTATCTGAAGCTAATGTATGTTCTATTGTCAACCAGGAAGGAATTTCAGCTAATGGTTCTCGCTCTGGATTTATTTGCCAATAAACCATGACTCTCATATTAGCTGCCCAGTAGTAATGTAAAAAACAAGGTAGACTAAGTCCCCCAACTTCCTTCGGCTTTTGAAGATGCTGTTTTGATATTCTATGTGCCTTATAGCCCCAAATAAATGGTAGAATAACAGAATCAATGTGTTTAAAATATGACTTAGGAATACAGACTGGAATATTCTGAAACAAATACAGAAATCTTGGCAAAGAGACCATTTTTATAGTATTTACCCGACCAATAAGAGATAAAGGCAAGGTTCTCCATTTCTCTATATTTTGCTTTAGAGTGTTTAATCTCTCCATGAAATTACTTTTAAAGAGAGCTTTGGGATTTTTTGTAATTTTAATACCTAGGTACTTAACCGTATTTGATACTTTAAACGGAGTTGAGGACATAAAGGCAGGGTCTGCGTTGCCTGAAAGTATCATAAGGTCACTTTTTTGCCAATTTATAGTGTACCCCGACACAGTGCCAAAAGTATTTACCAGCTCCAGTAAATGCGGAACAGATAATTCAGGGTCACATAAGAAAATAGCTACATCATCAGCATAGAGCGAGATTTTATGGTTAACTCCACCAATTGTTATAGGTTTGATCATTGGATTCTCTCTGATGCTGATTGCCAACGGCTCGATGGCTAAAGCAAATAACAATGGCGAAAGCGGACATCCCTGTCGGGTGCCCCTTTCAAGTAAAATGGGAGATGACTTTTCTTGATTGGTAACTACCGCAGCCGAAGGATTCAAATATGCCAAACGGACCCAAGACACAAATGAGTCTCCCAAACCAAACCTCTCCAACACTTTGAACAAATACCCCCACTCCACCTGATCGAAGGCCTTTTCAGCATCTAAATATAAGATGGCTTGTTTAGAACATGCAGCAAACTTATAATATGTAATGTTTAACACTCTTCTAGTATTGAAAAAAGAGTACCTGTTAGGGATAAACCCAGTTTGGTCCTTGTGCACAATTGATCCAATATAATTATTCAACCTATTTGCGAGTATTTTGGTAAAAATTTTACAGTCCAAATTTAACATAGATATTGGACGATATGATGCAGGATTACAATCATCTCTTTCAGGTTTCAGAAGGAGGGTAATGTTTGCATTGTATAATGTAGGAGGGAGTGTGTTTGCTTCTATAGAGTAGGACAACATTCTGAGCAATAGTGGGGATGTCTGCCCAACAAATTTCTTATAAAATTCAACACAAAAGCCATCTGGCCCGGGTGCCTTCCCATTAGCAAATGATTTTATGGAATCCGTTATGTCTTTTATAGTTATTGGTTGATTTAAGGCCTCACGTGAAGCCTCGTCTAATTGCGGGATGGGGACCCCGTTAAGCCAAGAGTCGACATCACCCCTTGCCTTCGATTTATACATGTCACGATAAAAATCTTCAAAGCATTTATTTATAACTTTTGGCATAGTAAATGTGTCTCCAGTACTTGATTTGATCCTGCGTATTGCCCTACTATTCTGTTGTCCTCGGAGTTGACGGGCTAAAAGAGTATGTGGTTTATCACTAAGCTCAAAATAACGCAAACGGAGCCGCGACATTTGATCACTCACTTGTTTAGTTAGAATGGTATTATATTCATATTTAAGATTAAGAATTTCTTGTAAAGTTTGATTGTCATTGTTCTGTCTATAAGACATTTCCAACTGTGATAATTTATCATCAATTTCTCTCAGACGTAAATTCCTTAACTTCTTTTGGGATGCTTCATATGCTATAGTATGCCCTCTCATAACCACCTTAAAAGTCTCCCATAAGATAGAGTCAGATACCTCTGAAGTATCATTGGTATGTAAAAATTCCTCTATTTTACTGGTCAAATATTTACAGAAATTTGCATCTCCAAGTAAATATGGTTGCAGCCTCCAAGCAATGTCCCTTTTTGGTATATTGAAATCAAAAACAACACTAGTAGGAGCGTGATCTGAAACAACTATGTTATGATATTTACTATCAATAACATTTGGTAAAAGTTTAGAGTCTAATAGAAAGAAGTCAATTCGCGAATAAGAATTATGCAATTTAGAAAAAAAAGAATACTCTCTATCAGTTGGATGTTGCAAACGCCAGATATCCACTAGGTTGGTTGAAGAGATAAGATTATTCAGAGTTACTGCAGCGTTTGATGGTGCAGACTGTTTTTTAGAGGACCTATCCAAATGCCAGTCCAAAACCTCATTATAATCTCCAGCCATAATTAAAGTAGTATTCGTAAGATCTGGAAGTTTATCAAAAATTTTACGAAAAAAGCCTGCATCATCAACATTCGGACCATAGATGTTAACCAGTGTGACGTGAATGGAATACAACCTACCAGTTACAATTAGAAATCTGCCATTGATATCACTAATAGTATTTATATGATCAAAAGGAATATTCTTTTTTAGTATTATGGCCACTCCCCGTGCTTTACTTGAAAATGTTGACTGGAATACTTGCCCAGCCCAATTACACTTTAAACGGCCCTGTTCAGATGGTCTAATATGAGTTTCTTGTAGAAACGAAACATCAGGACACAAGGATTTCAAATGAGCAAATACCTTAGCCCGTTTAATGCTATGACCCATGCCCCTTACATTCCAGCTAACCATAGTGACCCCCCCACTCTTATTACCAACTGTTGTCAGGATGGAGAACTGATAATATTATTTGACACCAAGACCAATGAAGTACCCCAAGCGAACACATAAGAAAAAATATAACAAACAAATGTACAAAACACGTACAGTACCCTTCCCTCCCCCCTTTCCCACTTTCCCAAACAAAGTAGGAAAAAAAAACCCTAACATACTCCTAATAGGGGGTTCAACAGTACCTAGCAGTATAACCTACTAAGCTGTTAAAACGCCAATAGACACTAACTAATCAGTGCCCCCTCCAATAAACATTCAAAATCAAATAAAACACCCATTCACGGCTTAATAGTCGTGTTAACCAAGATGATGGTAAAAAAGCAATAAGCAAAAACCAGAAAAACAATACAAAATAAAAAAACAACAGGCAAAATAATAATTTAGAATATACAATTAATATGCATATACTTACGCCTGCATGTTGACAATGGTACCAAGATCAAAATGAATAACCTTGATATAATTACCTGAATTACACCTTATAATTGGCCCCAAAAGTGTCTATAGAAAATAACAAAAAAAGTTCTCGAAACAGAACCCTCAGTGTCCAGCACTAAAGGTCCCTTTACTCTTCCTCACCTGGCGCCATCGATAGCTTGTCTGTGAAAAAGCTTCGCCTCCTCCGGCGCATCAAACGTAGACGCCACGCTGTCACGGGTAACCCGCAAACGAAGCTGGGTAGATGAATCCCGTGCGGAAGCCCGCGGATTTCAGTTTCTGCCTTGTGTCCTCGAAAAGTTGACGACGCTTCACAATCTCAACATGAAAATCTGGGAATATATGCACACGGTGCCCCTGGTACATCAGAGGAGATTGTTCAATTGCCAAACGTATAATACGTTCCTTATTGCGATAATGATGGATCTTAGCAATCATAACTCGGGGCTTGTTGGCAACATTGGTCAGCTGGCTACCTAGCCTGTGCGCATTGTCCACTTCCAGAGGTTTTGCAAAATGTTCTCTGCCAAAGAGAGCAGGCATCAAATTTGACACAAAATCAATTGGTTCCGTTCCACATTTTCAGGCAACCCAATAATCTTTATGTTTTGGCGTCTGGAGCGGGCTTCGAGGTCAGTAGCTTTATCTCGTAAGGTCTTGTTAGCAGCCTCCAGCTGCCTAACCTGCTGTTCCAACTTAGCCAGCCTACCGTCATGGTCACTGCTCGCATTTTCCACCGCAGACAGACGTGTCTCATGTTCAGCCACAATGGCCTGATTAGCCTGCAGAGCATTGTCCAAAGCGTTGAATCTAGCGTCCATTTTCTGACTCATCTGCCCAATTGCAGCGAGCACGGCAGCAGTATCAGTCGAGGGGCTAGCATCAAGCTCCGCTAGCATGTCGCTCTCATGTGGTTCGTCCGCGGCTTCTTCTGTCCATTTCTTCACGGATCCTTGCTTCTTTGGTGACATCCTTAACAACCTTCAGTAACCGCTTTCATATAGAGCAGTTTCCCGTCTGTGTGTGTTCATTAAAGGTGTTTTTAATAATAAAACTCGATTTATCGGATAGGAGCTCTGCTAAAAACGTCTACTCCCTCATGTGCGCTCTAGCGCCCCCGTGAGGCCAGGGTTTTTGGGCCAACCCACTGTGGTGCACTCTGACCCCGAGGGCTCTCTCCTTGTCCTGGACTTCACGGACACTGTGAAGTTCAGGCTTATCAACGTATATGCTCCGAATGATGATTTGAAGAGGAGGGGATTTTTTGAAAAATTGTTTACCTTTGTAACTGACTCCACCATAATGATAGGTGATTTCAACGTGGTTCTGTCCAGTATGGATGTGAGCGCTAACAATACATACACAACTAGCACATCCAGGTCAACTATTTTGAAATGTGCATCAAATTCAAATATGATCGAGGTCTGGAGGGCTCTTAATCCATCCCTGGTGGACTTCTCGAGGCGGCAGGTCGTGCTGGGTGTCCTCAAACAGTCCCGCATTGATCTGTGCTTTGCCTCCTCAGGGCTGGTGCAGAGAGTCAGTGGTGCTTCCTATATGTGGTCAGGCTTGAGCGATCACTCACATTTGGATGTCACTTTGAGTTTTGTCACGTCAAAGAGGAATGGAGGACTGTGGGTCCTGAACAACTCCATCCTCAATGACGAGACTTTTTGTAGAAAGATGAGTTATTTATTTGACATGTTTGACATGGAGCTCGAACTGATCGACAGTGTGGTCGACTGGTGGCCTTCTGCGAAAGCTAGAATTAAAAAACTGTGTGTAAATTACAGCAAACACAAGGCGTGGCAGTCAACTATAGAGGAGACAAACCTCCGCCGGCGCCTGCAGGTCCTGGGCCAGAGTGCGGCCTCTGTTGCGGGCCCTGTGGACCCTGAGTACCTGGCTGTGCGAGCCCAGCTGGAGCAGCTCGAGGTGAGTAAATGTCGGGGAGCCATGTTGAGGGCCAAGGCCAGATACACGGTCGAAGGAGAGCGCTCGACAGCGTTCTTCTTCGGCCTTGAGAAGGCCAGACAGGGTAAGTTGTACATAGATAAGTTGAGAGATAATTCAGGTAAGATTGTTTCAGAGGTAAGTGCAGTTTTAGAGACAGTGCAGGGGTTTTATAGTAGGCTTTTTAGCTCAGATGGAGTGGCAGAGCAGCCGTTACATCAGGCTTTAGGTGCTCTGGAGCGCACACTGAGCAGGGAGGATAGGGAGCTGTGCGACGCTCCTCTGTCTCTTAAGGAGATAGAGGAAGCAGTCAAAAGTTTAAACACAGGTAAGAGCCCCGGAGAGGACGGACTAACCTGTGAGTTTTTCTGCCGCTTTGCCACCAGGTTAGCTCCGATCCTACTTCTGTTATTTAATGATTATGAGCGTGAGTGTAGAGTGGGTGAAGGTTTTGCGATGAGTGTCGTCACTCTGCTTGTTCAGAAGGGCGACAGGAGCAGCCTCACCAACTACAGGCCGATCAGCCTGTTGAATGTAGATTATAAAATTTTAGCAAAGGTATTAGCAGGTAGGTTAAAGCGTGTGATTGGCTCTGTCATACACCCCTCGCAGGCCTACAGCATCCCGGGGCGGGATATCTCAGACACTGTACTGTCTCTGAGGTATCTCCTCCGGCAAATGCACGCTACTAGTGGTGTTCATGTAAGTGTTGATTTTAACAAGGCATTCGACAGAGTTGAGCATTCGTTCCTCTGGACGGTGTTAGGTAAGTTAGGTTTTGGTGCGCGTTTTGTTAATTGGCTACAGCTCATGTATTCATTTGCTGAAAGTAAAGTCAAAGTAAATGGTTTTCTTACTGATTCTTTTCCTCTACAAAGATCCGTCAGGCAAGGTTGTCCTCTCTCGTCGCTTCTCTACAGCATCGCTGCTGAGCCTTTGGCGGCGATGTTGCGGAGTGACGCGGCGGTGAGAGGTATGATCACGCCTGCGGGGAGGGAGGTTAAGATCTTTCAGTATGCAGATGACACCAATCTGGTCCTCCGAGACGTGGAGAGTCTGAATGCCTCTCTCCATGCGCTCAATGTTTACGGCCTCGCTTCTGGGGCCAAGATTAATTTTGATAAAACCACTGTTAAATTCTGCGGTAACATCATGCCTGTCCCCCTACCTGTCCAGCTCCAGGATGCCGGAGACTCTTACAAGGTCTTAGGCATCCCCCTGGGCAGGGACGAGGAGGTGTGTCGGACTGACTTGTGGTCGTCACTATGTAAGAAAATCAAGCGCCTCACTTTTTGGAAACTGAGAAATTTAACATTAAAAGGTAAAGTATTAGTTGTCAATGCGTTATGTATGTCCATGCTGTGTCATGCACTTACTGTGTACGACCTGCCGGGGGAATATGCCACCAAAATAAGAACTATAGTGAACCGCTTCTTGTGGAAGCGAGAGAGGGGGCTCATTGCACACAATGTTTTGATAGGTGAGTATGTGCAGGGAGGTCTTAAGCTAGTGGACATAGGGTTGAAAAAGCAGGCCTTCCGGCTCAAAATAATTCGAAAATTTTTAGATGGTGAGGTAGATGCTCCATGGAAGGATTATATAGGTGAATTTTTTGACAGAATAGGTATTATAATTTGTGTTTGTTGCCCCCAGCAGGGACCCTGACAGGCCTCCCGCCATTTGAGAGGGAGCTCTTGGAGGCGTGGAGGGCTTTTAGGCCTTTGACTGTGGCGGTGCCAGACTCCTGCGAGGCTCTCGCGCACATGCCCCTCCGTCACAACCCTGACTTGCTCTCGGAGCCCCAGGGAGGCGCGAGTGCATGTTCAGTGGGGCGATGGAGGAGGCTGGGCTGGAGTGTATAGGGAAAGTGTTTGACGTCAAGGGTAATTTCAGTGTAGATTACATAGGTAAGTGTTTCAGGATTTCAGGCAGGGTTTTTAGAAGGAAATATATTACTGATATGGTGAGTATTTTTAACAGGCATCTGGTCAGGCATTGGGGTAGCATCTTGGGCCAAATGGGGAGCACGACAGGTAAGTTGGATTTCAATGTATTAGTTAGCACGGGGAGGTTTAGGAAATTCACTGAACTACACACCCGTACCTTCTATTTGTTGTTGTTGCCCAGAGTGCACAGGTGTCCCACTGCGGAATACAAATGGTCACTTACATTCCCTGCACGCACGATTGCAACCATCTGGGCAAACATATACAATTGGTACACCCCACATCATGTCAGTCAATTTGACTTCAAATTCAGACACAGAATTGTTCACACATCCGCAGCACTGCACACGTTCTTTCCTGACAGCTACGACAGGGAGTGTGCTGTGTGTCGGGGGCCCCCCGAGACCTTGGAGCACATGCTCTATGCATGCCCGGCCCTCCGCCCGTTCTGGAGCCGGCTGCAGGACCTGCTCGCTCGGAGGCTGGCCTGGAGACTTCCACCGCCGGCGACCCTCGGAGGGGACGACCAGGAGCCCTGGCTCCTCCTCTTTGGTCCTGGAGGGAGTCGCTCTGGAGCCAACACCCATCTTGTCCGTCTCACCCTCTCCATAGCCCGGTATGCAGTCTACACCAACCGCAATATCCATCTCCATGAAAGAAGGACTTCACAACCCTGGCCCATCTTTACAAGAATCCTGGCCGCACACCTCCGTCACCTTCACTCGGCAGCGGAGCACCGGTTCATCACCCATCTCGTCCCTCACAACACTCTCATCCATCTCACCTCCTCTGAACACCTGGACATCACTTTTTGAACTGGCATTCACCCCCCTTACTGTTGCAATATTTTTTTGAATTTTGGTTTGTATTCCCTTCTAATGTGTCTGCCCCCGCCCCCCCAGGCCCATCCTGAGTAATTGCCTCTTTGTGTGTTGTTTTTGTCTTTGTTTGTAAATATCATTGTAAATACACTGTACATTTGTTTTAAAGTCGTTTTTGATAATAAAAGACAAAAAAAAAACACACCTGATCTCGTTTGCTTTGAGAAGCTAAGCAGGTGTGGGTCTGGTTAGTGGTTGGATGGGAGACCGCTATCAGGTGCTGGAAGCTTTTTCACAATCTTTAGACCTTAAATCACACAGGGGCCAGTGCTCCACTATTACCAATTAGATTGAAGACAGAGGTGGCTTTTTTCTGATACTTTTCCTTATTCTGACCTGTAAAAAAACACAGAGTTAATCAAGATTGAACAATGTTATCAGTGTCTTCTGTGTCAGGTATTGTAACAGGCATAATTGCTTAGAACACACCTGATCTCGTTTGCTTTGAGAAGCTAAGCAGGTGTGGGTCTGGTTAGTGGTTGGATGGGAGACCGCCTAGGAATATCAGGTGCTGGAAGCTTTTTCACAATCTTTAGACCTTAAATCACACAGGGGCCAGTGCTCCACTATTACCAATTAGATTGAAGACAGAGGTGGCTTTTTTCTGATACTTTTCCTTATTCTGACCTGTAAAAAAAAACACAGAGTTAATCAAGATTGAACAATGTTATCAGTGTCTTCTGTGTCAGGTATTGTAACAGGCATAATTGCTTAGAACACACCTGATCTCGTTTGCTTTGAGAAGCTAAGCAGGTGTGGGTCTGGTTAGTGGTTGGATGGGAGACTGCCTAGGAATATCAGGTGCTGGAAGCTTTTTCACAATCTTAAGACCTTAAATCACACAGGGGCCAGTGCTCCACTATTACCAATTAGATTGAAGACAGAGGTGGCTTTTTTCTGATACTTTTCCTTATTCTGACCTGTAAAAAACAACACAGTTAATCAAGATTGAACAATGTTATCAGTGTCTTCTGTGTCAGGTATTGTAACAGGCATAATTGCTTAGAACACACCTGATCTCATTTGCTTTGAGAAGCTAAGCAGGTGTGGGTCTGGTTAGTGGTTGGATGGGAGACCGCTATCAGGTGCTGGAAGCTTTTTCACAATCTTTAGACCTTAAATCACACAGGGGCCAGTGCTCCACTATTACCAATTAGATTGAAGACAGAGGTGGCTTTTTTCTGATACTTTTCCTTATTCTGAGCTGTAAAAAAAACAGAGTTAATCAAGATTGAACTATGGTATCAGTGTCTTCTGTGTCAGGTATTGTAACAGGCATAATCGGAACACACCTGATTGCTTTGCTTTGGAGAAGCTAAGCAGGTGTGGGTCTGGTTAGTGGTTGGATGGGAGACAGGAATATCAGGTGCTGTAAAGCTTTTTCACAATCTTTAGACCTTAAATCACACAGGGGCCAGTGCTCCACTATTACCAATTAGATTGAAGACAGAGGTGGCTTTTTTTCTGATACTTTTCCTTATTTTGACCTGTAAAAAAACACAGAGTTAATCAAGATTGAACAATGTTATCAGTGTCTTCTGTGTCAGGTATTGTAACAGGCATAATTGCTTAGAACACACCTGATCTCGTTTGCTTTGAGAAGCTAAGCAGGTGTGGGTCTGGTTAGTGGTTGGATGGGAGACCGCATAGGAATATCAGGTGCTGGAAGCTTTTTCACAATCTTTAGACCTTAAATCACACAGGGCCAGTGCTCCACTATTACCAATTAGATTGAAGACAGAGGTGGCTTTTTTAAGATAATTTTCCTTATTCTTACCTGTAAAAAAACAGAGTTAATCAAGATTGAACAATGTTATCAGTGTCTTCTGTGTCAGGTATTATAACAGATGCTTAGAACACACCTGATTTTTGCTTTGAGAAGCTACAGGTGTGGGTCTGTGTCAGGTAGGAATATCAGGTGCTGGAAGCTTTTTCACAATCTTTAGACCTTAAATCACACAGGGGCCAGTGCTCCACTATTACCAATTAGATTGAAGACAGAGGTGGCTTTTTTCTGATACTTTTCCTTATTCTGACCTGAAAAAAAAAACACAGAGTTAATCAAGATTGAACAATGTTATCAGTGTCTTCTGTGTCAGGTATTGTAACAGGCATAATTGCTTAGAACACACCTGATCTCGTTTGCTTTGAGAAGCTAAGCAGGTGTGGGTCTGGTTAGTGATTGGATGGGAGACATCAGAGGAGTAACAGCTGCTGGAAGCTTTTAAACAATCTTTAGACCTTAAATCACACAGGGCCAGTGCTCCACTATTACCAATTAGATTGAAGACAGAGGTGGCTTTTCTGTACTTTTCCTCGTATTCTGAGCTGTAAAAAAAAAAAGCAGTTAATCAAGATTGAACAATGTTATCAGTGTCTTCTGTGTCAGGTATTGTAACAGGCATAATTGCTTAGAACCACTGATCCATTTGCTTTGACTGGCAAGCTAAGCAGGTAGTCTGAGTCTGATGCAGTGGTTGGATGGGAGAGCCGCTATCAGTTGCTGTAAGCTTTTCATCAATCTTTAGACCTTCAAATCACAAGGGCCAGTGCTCCACTATTACCAATTAGATTGAGGTACAAACAGAGGTGGCTTTTCTGATACACATTTTCTTGACCCCGTCTTCAACTTCTGACCTGTAAAAAAACACAAGTTATTCTGCCAATTGAACAATGTTATCGTCTGTCTTATTGTCAGGTATTGTAACAGGCATAATCTGCTGGTAGAATACATCCTGATCTCGTTTGTTTTCAGAAGCTCAGGTGTGAAGGTCTGGTTAGTGACTTGGATGTCTAATGCCTAGGAATATCAGGTGCCTTCAGCTTTTTGCCATCTTTAAGACCTTAAATCACACAGGGGGCCAGTAAATCACTATTACCAATTAGATTGAAGACTCTGGCAGTGTGCTGATAATTTTCCTTATCTCTGACCTTTGTAAAAAAATGTAACCCTGCCCAGTTAATCAAGATTGAACCATGTTACATCAGTGTCTACTGTGTCAGGTAGGAATATCAGTTGCTATGGAAGCTTTTCACAATCTTTAGACCTTAATGTCACTGTTTTGACCAGTGCTCCACTTATTACCACTTAGATTGAAGACATTGGCTTTTTCATTCTGATAATTTTCACTTATTCTGTACCGCTGTACACACAGAGTTAATCAAGATTGAACTTCATGTTATCAGTGTCTACACTGTGTCACAGGTAGGAATATCAGTTGATGGAACACTTTTTCACAATCTTTGACCAAATCACACAATTGGGCCAGTGCTCCTGTACTATGCAGCTTAGATTGAAGTACAGAGTGGCTTTTTCACCTGTTTGATAATTTTTCACTTATTCTGAAGGCCTGTCTTAAAAACGAGTTAATCAAGATTTCTGAACAATGTTAGTGAAAGTGTCTTCCTGCATGTATTAGTATGCTTGTATCAGGCATAATTTCTTAGAACACACCTGATCTGTTTGCTTTGAGAAGCCTCCAAGCAGGTGTGGGTCTGGTTTTGACCAAATACAAGCTGGATGGGGAGACCATGAACAAGATATCAGGTGCTGGAAGCTTTTTTTCACAATCTTTAGTGCCAAAATCACACAGGCAGTGCCACCCACACTATTTTTTCACCTTCAGGAGACAGAAGGCAGAGGTGGCTTTCTTTGTGATTCTCCAGACCTGTACAAAGAAAAACAGAGATTAATCAGATTTTTGTCTCAATGTTATCAGTGTCTTCTGTGTCCAGTCATTGTTGAACGCAGGCCGTTGTCAGTGTAGATCCGCTTTTTGGGGCCAGTCTCGTTTGAACACTTATCCATGAAGCTGAATGAAGGTGTGGGTCTCTGATGGTTAGTGGTTGGATGGGAGACCAGCGCTGAATATCAGGTGCTGGAAGCTTTTCTGTCTTTAGACCTCATGTAAATCACACGAGGCCAGTGCTCACTATGTACTCCAAGGCTAGATTGAAGACAGAGGTAGGCTTATGATACTTGGTCCTTATTCTGACCTGTAAAAAAACACAGATTAATCAAGATTGAACAATGTTATCAGTGTCTTCCTTCTAACTTTGGATGAGCTTGCAGGCATAATTTGCTTAGAACACATGATCTGTTTGCTTTGAAGTTTCAGAAGATGTGGATCTCAGTTAGTGGACATGTCTGCAGACAACGCCTAGGAACATATCAGGTGCTGCAGCTCACTTCTGCAATCTTCCTTAAATGTCACACAGGGGCCAGTGTCCTTGAACTGGTGAGATTGAAGACAGAGTTGGCTTTTTCATGATAATCTTCCTTATTCTGACCTGTCTAAAACAGTACACAAGTTAATCAGAGATTGAACTCAATGTTATCAGAGGAATATCAGCTGGGAAAATCAGATATTGTAACGAGTTTCAATTGCTTAGAACACACCTGATCTCGTTTGCTGTGAGAAGCTATGAAGGTGTGGGTCTTGGTTTGAGTGCACAACCTGGGAGACCACCTAGGAATCAAATGGTGCTGGAAGCTTTTCAGCAAGTAGTTCACAATCTTTCAGACCTTAAATCCTTCACGAGGACAGTGCTCCACTATTACCAATTAGATTGACAAAGCAGTGTCAGAGGTGGCTTTTTCTGATACTTCAGTTATTTCTGACCTGTAAAAAAACACAGAGTTAATCAAGATTGAACAATGTTATCAGTGTCCACATTTTGTCAGGTATTCAGTAACAGGCATAATTGCTTCGATGCGACAATCTTTAGCACCTGATCTCGTTTGCTTTGAGAAGCAAAGCAGGTGTGGCCGCTACCATATTTATAGTGGTTGGATGGGAGACCGCCTAGGATATCACTTGCTGATGAAGCTTTTTCATGTCTTTGAACCTTAAATCACACAGGGCCAGTCTTTGCTCCCTGAAAAACGCAATTAGATTGAAGACAGAGGGTGGCTTTTTCTGATACTTTTTCAAGTATTCTGAGCTGTAAAAAAAACGACGAGTTAATCAAGGTGACACAAAGTTATCAGTGTCTTCTGTGTCAGGTAAGCTGTAACAGTCATAACTTGCTCCAGACACCTGATCCAGTTTGCTTTGAAAAAGCTAAGCAGGTGTGCCAGGTCTGGTTAGTGGTTGGATGGGAGACTTTATCAGGTGCTGGAAGCTCTGCTCACAATCTTTAATGACCTTAAATCCACACAGGGCCAGTGCTCCACTATTACCAATTAGATTGAAGACAGAGGTGGCTTTCGTGATAATTTTCCTTATTCTGACCTGTAAAAATACACAGGATTAATCAAGATTGAACAATGTTATCACCGTGTCTTCTGTTTAGAGTATTGTAACAGGCATGTAATTGCTTAGAACACACCTGATCTCGTTTCTGCTTTGAGAAGCTTAGCAGAATGGGCCAGTGCCTGCTTTAGTGGTTTGGATAGACTGCCTAGCTCCGGAATATCCAGTTGCTGGAAGCTTTTTTTTCACAATCTTTAGACCTTAAATCACACAGGGCATGTTCTCCACTATTACCAATTAGATGCCGAAGACAGAGGTGGCTTTTTCTGATACTTTTCCTTATTCTGACCTGTAAACAAAACGAGAGTTAATCAGAACATTGAATTATGTTATCAGTGTCTTCTGTGTCAGGTATTGTAACAGGCATAATTGCTTAGAAAACACCTGATCTTGTTTGCTTTGAGAAGCTAAGCAGGTGTGGGTCTGGTTAGTGGTGGTTGGATGGGAGACCGCTCAGGAATCAGGTGCTGGAAGCTTTTTCACAATCTTTAGACCTTAAATCACACAGGGGCCAGTGCTCCACTATTACCAATTAGATTGAAGACAGAGGTGGCTTTTTTTCTGATAATCTTCCTTATTCTGACCTGTAAAAAACCTGTGTCAGGTATTGTAACAGGTATATCAAGATTGAACATATGGATCTCGCTTGCTTTGAGAAGCAGTGTGGGTCTGTTACTGGTTGATGAGACTGCCTAGGAATATCAGGTGCTGGAAGCTTTTTCACAATCTTTAGACCTTAAATCACACAGGGGCCAGTGCTCCACTATTACCAATTAGATTGAAGACAGAGGTGGCTTTTTTCTGATAATATTCCTTATTCTGACCTGTAAAAAACACAGAGTTAATCAAGATTGAACATGTTATCAGTGTCTTCTGTGTCAGGTATTGTAACAGGCATAATTGCTTAGAACACACCTGATCTCGTTTGCTTTGAGAAGCTAAGCAGGTGTGGGTCTGGTTAGTGGTTGGATGGGAGACCGCCTAGGAATATCAGGTGCTGGAAGCTTTTTCACAATCTTTAGACCTTAAATCACACAGGGGCCAGTGCTCCACTATTACCAATTAGATTGAAGACAGAGGTGGCTTTTTTCTGATACTTTTCCTTATTCTGACCTGTAAAAAACACAGAGTTAATCAAGATTGAACAATGTTATCAGTGTCTTCTGTGTCAGGTATTGTAACAGGCATAATTGCTTAGAACACACCTGATCTCGTTTGCTTTGAGAAGCTAAGCAGGTGTGGGTCTGGTTAGTGGTTGGATGGGAGACCGCCTAGGAATATCAGGTGCTGGAAGCTTTTCACAATCTTTAGACCTTAAATCACACAGGGGCCAGTGCTCCACTATTACCAATTAGATTGAAGACAGAGGTGGCTTTTTTCTGATAATCTTCCTTATTCTGACCTGTAAAAAAAAACACAGAGTTAATCAAGATTGAACAATGTTATCAGTGTCTTCTGTGTCAGGTATTGTAACAGGCATAATTGCTTAGAACACACCTGATCTCGTTTGCTTTGAGAAGCTAAGCAGGTGTGGGTCTGGTTAGTGGTTGGATGGGAGACCACCTAGGAATATCAGGTGCTGGAAGCTTTTTCACAATCTTTAGACCTTAAATCACACAGGGGCCAGTGCTCCACTATTACCAATTAGATTGAAGACAGAGGTGGCTTTTTTCTGATACTTTTCCTTATTCTGACCTGTAAAAACACAGAGTTAATCAAGATTGAACAATGTTATCAGTGTCTTCTGTGTCAGGTATTGTAACAGGCATAATTGCTTAGAACACACCTGATCTCGTTTGCTTTGAGAAGCTAAGCAGGTGTGGGTCTGGTTAGTGGTTGGATGGGAGACTGCCTAGGAATATCAGGTGCTGGAAGCTTTTTCACAATCTTTAGACCTTAAATCACACAGGGGCCAGTGCTCCACTATTACCAATTAGATTGAAGACAGAGGTGGCTTTTTTTCTGATAATCTTCCTTATTCTGACCTGTAAAAAAAAACACAGAGTTAATCAAGATTGAACAATGTTATCAGTGTCTTCTGTGTCAGGTATTGTAACAGGCATAATTGCTTAGAACACACCTGATCTTGTTTGCTTTGAGAAGCTAAGCAGGTGTGGGTCTGGTTAGTGGTTGGATGGGAGACCGCCTAGGAATATCAGGTGCTGGAAGCTTTTTCACAATCTTTAGACCTTAAATCACACAGGGGCCAGTGCTCCACTATTACCAATTAGATTGAAGACAGAGGTGGCTTTTTTCTGATAATTTTCCTTATTCTGACCTGTAAAAAACAACACAGAGTTAATCAAGATTGAACAATGTTATCAGTGTCTTCTGTGTCAGGTATTGTAACAGGCATAATTGCTTAGAACACACCTGATCTCGTTTGCTTTGAGAAGCTAAGCAGGTGTGGGTCTGGTTAGTGGTTGGATGGGAGACTGCCTAGGAATATCAGGTGCTGGAAGCTTTTTCACAATCTTTAGACCTTAAATCACACAGGGGCCAGTGCTCCACTATTACCAATTAGATTGAAGACAGAGGTGGCTTTTTTCTGATACTTTTCCTTATTCTGACCTGTAAAAAACAACACAGAGTTAATCAAGATTGAACAATGTTATCAGTGTCTTCTGTGTCAGGTATTGTAACAGGCATAATTGCTTAGAACACACCTGATCTTGTTTGCTTTGAGAAGCTAAGCAGGTGTGGGTCTGGTTAGTGGTTGGATGGGAGACCGCCTAGGAATATCAGGTGCTGGAAGCTTTTCACAATCTTTAGACCTTAAATCACACAGGGGCCAGTGCTCCACTATTACCAATTAGATTGAAGACAGAGGTGGCTTTTTTCTGATAATTTTCCTTATTCTGACCTGTAAAAAACACAGAGTTAATCAAGATTGAACAATGTTATCAGTGTCTTCTGTGTCAGGTATTGTAACAGGCATAATTGCTTAGAACACACCTGATCTCGTTTGCTTTGAGAAGCTAAGCAGGTGTGGGTCTGGTTAGTGGTTGGATGGGAGACCGCCTAGGAATATCAGGTGCTGGAAGCTTTTTCACAATCTTTAGACCTTAAATCACACAGGGGCCAGTGCTCCACTATTACCAATTAGATTGAAGACAGAGGTGGCTTTTTTCTGATAATTTTCCTTATTCTGACCTGTAAAAAAAACACAGAGTTAATCAAGATTGAACCATGTTATCAGTGTCTACTGTGTCAGGTAGGAATATCAGTTGCTGGAAGCTTTTTCACAATCTTTAGACCTTAAATCACACAGGGGCCAGTGCTCCACTATTACCAATTAGATTGAAGACAGAGGTGGCTTTTTTCTGATAATCTTCCTTATTCTGACCTGTAAAAAAAAACACAGAGTTAATCAAGATTGAACAATGTTATCAGTGTCTTCTGTGTCAGGTATTGTAACAGGCATAATTGCTTAGAACACACCTGATCTCGTTTGCTTTGAGAAGCTAAGCAGGTGTGGGTCTGGTTAGTGGTTGGATGGGAGACCGCCTAGGAATATCAGGTGCTGGAAGCTTTTTCACAATCTTTAGACCTTAAATCACACAGGGGCCAGTGCTCCACTATTACCAATTAGATTGAAGACAGAGGTGGCTTTTTCTGATAATCTTCCTTATTCTGACCTGTAAAAAAACACAGAGTTAATCAAGATTGAACAATGTTATCAGTGTCTTCTGTGTCAGGTATTGTAACAGGCATAATTGCTTAGAACACACCTGATCTCGTTTGCTTTGAGAAGCTAAGCAGGTGTGGGTCTGGTTAGTGGTTGGATGGGAGACCGCCTAGGAATATCAGGTGCTGGAAGCTTTTTCACAATCTTTAGACCTTAAATCACACAGGGCCAGTGCTCCACTATTACCAATTAGATTGAAGACAGAGGTGGCTTTTTTCTGATACTTTTCCTTATTCTGACCTGAAAAAAAAAACACAGAGTTAATCAAGATTGAACAATGTTATCAGTGTCTTCTGTGTCAGGTATTGTAACAGGCATAATTGCTTAGAACACACCTGATCTCGTTTGCTTTGAGAAGCTAAGCAGGTGTGGGTCTGGTTAGTGGTTGGATGGGAGACCGCCTAGGAATATCAGGTGCTGGAAGCTTTTTCACAATCTTTAGACCTTAAATCACACAGGGGCCAGTGCTCCACTATTACCAATTAGATTGAAGACAGAGGTGGCTTTTTTCTGATACTTTTCCTTATTCTGACCTGAAAAAAAAACACAGAGTTAATCAAGATTGAACAATGTTATCAGTGTCTTCTGTGTCAGGTATTGTAACAGGCATAATTGCTTAGAACACACCTGATCTCGTTTGCTTTGAGAAGCTAAGCAGGTGTGGGTCTGGTTAGTGGTTGGATGGGAGACCGCCTAGGAATATCAGGTGCTGGAAGCTTTTTTCACAATCTTTAGACCTTAAATCACACAGGGGCCAGTGCTCCACTATTACCAATTAGATTGAAGACAGAGGTGGCTTTTTCTGATAATCTTCCTTATTCTGACCTGTAAAACAAAACACAGAGTTAATCAAGATTGAACAATGTTATCAGTGTCTTCTGTGTCAGGTATTGTAACAGGCATAATTGCTTAGAACACACCTGATCTCGTTTGCTTTGAGAAGCTAAGCAGGTGTGGGTCTGGTTAGTGGTTGGATGGGAGACCGCCTAGGAATATCAGGTGCTGGAAGCTTTTTCACAATCTTTAGACCTTAAATCACACAGGGGCCAGTGCTCCACTATTACCAATTAGATTGAAGACAGAGGTGGCTTTTTTCTGATAATTTTCCTTATTCTGACCTGTAAAAAAAACAGAGTTAATCAAGATTGAACAATGTTATCAGTGTCTTCTGTGTCAGGTATTGTAACAGGCATAATTGCTTAGAACACACCTGATCTCGTTTGCTTTGAGAAGCTAAGCAGGTGTGGGTCTGGTTAGTGGTTGGATGGGAGACCGCCTAGGAATATCAGGTGCTGGAAGCTTTTTCACAATCTTTAGACCTTAAATCACACAGGGGCCAGTGCTCCACTATTACCAATTAGATTGAATAACATTGTTCAATCTTGATTAACTCTCTGTTTTTATTTTTCATTTTTTTACAGGTCATAATAAGGAAGGCCACCTCTGTTTTTCAATTTTCCTGTGAAATATCGCCTCTATTTCCTGTTTCTCTGCGTGCTCCTCTAAGGCACATGGACTGTGCCTACAGAGTCCAAATTGCCACCAATGATGGAGAATTAAATACTACACACAATAGACTAGGGAGCACAGGACCACGAATCCCTATAGCGCCCCCTACAGTTCAGTTTAAAGCTGCAAGCTTGTCCGATTTACACCAAATGTGGGGATCTGATTCTTTGCTTGATAAGATGCAAAAAAGTCAATGGGACCCATGCCCTATTCTTCATAATTTTGCCTCTAGAGACCCCCAGAGCTCCAATTCATTGTCTATGGGAGCCTAACTCCATTCGCACAAGGCTGCCACAATAAATAACTAAAACCTGCAGGACAGCCACCAAACTTAATACAGTGACTCCTTTTAAGGGACATTAATGGGTCATAACTGTATTTTTCCTGAAACTAATAAACAGCCTCTACAGCGCCACCTTTTGGGTGAGGCCTATGGAGAAGGAGACACATTTACTTTGGAGGAGGCCCATAAAATTTGGCACAGTGATAGTACACATAAAAAGCACCCTAAAACATAATTGGTGCTCAGTCGTCAGACCAACGACATGGCGGCCATATTGATTTTAATTTTAAATGCCACTTAAACTTTTTATTTTCCATTGAGAACTTGTCCTAGGGTTTTTGGCCAACATTGGTCTAACGTACACGTGTCTAATCAAGACAGATTGGAATTTAATAATCTGCCATTTTTTTTGGCCTATCTCGTGCGGTTTAGTCATGACTTCCTGTGAAAAAACGCCTTAATTTCCTGTTAATTTCAATATCTCTCCTAGCCACAGGTATTGCCCTACAGAGCCCAAACTGTAGTCACCGATGCAGAATAAAATATTAAACGGAACAGACTCAGGAGCACATAAGCAGGTTTCACTATAGCGCCCCCTGCTGGTCATGTAAAAGTACCAACATTTCCTAATTTCCACGAAATCTTGTAAACTGCTTTCAAAACGGCAAAAGCTGCAAAAAAGTCTATTACATTGATGTCCTATTTTGTATTGTTTTGACTCTGGGAGCACACATATCCCCCATTCATTTCCTATGACACATTTCATAAGTCTATGGAGATCCCTAAATTATTTCGAGCAAAGTCAGTGAAACTTGGCAGATGCATTATTTAGAGCATTTTGATCGAATAAGTTAATTACATCGAAGCCGTGTTTTGGATGCTTTTGCCACTTTTGGGGAGCAGTGCCCGCCTATGCACTTCTATAGTGACGGCGCTTGGGGGGAGGGGGGGTTACGGAGGCCCGAGTGACGCTCAGAAGAGGAGGACGGTGCCCCGTGGCGGTTTGGGACCGGCCGAGGCCGCTTGGGAAGGCGGTCGCGCGCGGGGCGAGGGCCATCATCGCCGCTTTGCGGCTTTAATTTGGGTTTGAATTGGTTTGTTTTGGTTTGAATTTGTCTGGTTTGTTTTGGTTTGAATTTGTTTGTTTATTTTTGAATCGTTTTGGTTTGAATTTGTCTGGTTTGTTTTGAATTGGTCTGGTTTGTTTTGGTTTGAATTGGTTTGTTTTGGTTTGAATTGGTTTGTTTATTTTTGAATCGTTTTGGTTTGAATTTGTCTGGTTTGGTTTGAATTTGTCTGTTTTTTTTTGGGGGTTTGAATTGGTTTGTTTTGGTTTGAATTTGTCTGGTTTGTTTGGGTTTGAATTGGTTTGTTTTGGTTTGAATTGGTTTGTTTTGGTTTGAATTGGTTTGTTTTGGTTTGAATTTGTCTGGTTTGTTTGGGTTTGAATTGGTTTGTTTTGGTTTGAATTTGTTTGTTTATTTTTGAATCGTTTTTGTTTGAATTGGTTTGTTTTGGTTTGAATTTGTCTGGTTTGTTTTGAATTGATCTGGTTTGGGTTTGAATTGGTTTGTTTTGGTTTGAATTTGTCTGGTTTGTTTTGAATTGATCTGGTTTGTTTTGGTTTGAATTGGTTTGTTTATTATCAAATCGTTTTGGTTTGAATTTGTCTGGGTGGGATGAATTTGTCTGTTTCTTTTTGGGTTTGAATTGGTTTGTTTTGGTTTGAATTTGTCTGGTTTGTTTGGGTTTGAATTGGTCTGGTTTGTTTGGGTTTGAATTGGTTTGTTTTGGTTTGAATTTGTCTGGTTTGTTTTGAATTGGTCTGGTTTGTTTTGGTTTGAATTGGTTTGTTTTGGTTTGAATTTGTCTGGTTTGTTTGGGTTTGAATTGGTTTGTTTTGGTTTGAATTTGTTTGTTTATTTTTGAATCGTTTTGGTTTGAATTTGTCTGGTTTGTTTGGGTTTGAATTGGTTTGTTTGGGTTTGAATTTGTCTGGTTTGTTTGGGTTTGAATTGGTTTGTTTTGGTTTGAATTTGTCTGGTTTGTTTTGGTTTGAATTGGTTTGTTTTGAATTGATCTGGTTTGTTTGGGTTTGAATTGGTTTGTTTTGGTTTGAATTTGTCTGGTTTGTTTGGGTTTGAATTGGTTTGTTTTGGTTTGAATTTGTTTGTTTTGGTTTGAATTTGTTTGTTTATTTTTGAATCAGTCTGGTTTGTTTGTGTTTGAATTGGTTTGTTTTGGTTTGTTTGGGTTTGAATTGGTCTGGTTTGTTTTGGTTTGAATTGGTTTGTTTATTTTTGAATCGTTTTGGTTTGAATTGGTCTGGTTTGTTTTGGTTTGAATTTGTCTGGTTTGTTTTGAATTGATCTGGTTTGTTTGGGTTTGAATTGGTTTGTTTTGGTTTGAATTTGTCTGGTTTGTTTGGGTTTGAATTGGTTTGTTTTGGTTTGAATTTGTTTATTTTTGAATTGTTTTGGTTTGAATTTTTCTGGTTTGTTTTGAATTGATCTGGTTTGTTTGTGTTTGAATTGGTTTGTTTATTTTTGAATCGTTTTGGTTTGAATTTGTCTGGTTTGTTTGGGTTTGAATTGGTTTGTTTTGGTTTGAATTGGTTTGTTTTGGTTTGAATTGGTTTGTTTTGGTTTGAATTTGTCTGGTTTGTTTTGAATTGATCTGGTTTGTTTGGGTTTGAATTGGTTTGTTTTGGTTTGAATTTGTTTCTTTTGGCTTGAGTTTGTCTGGTTTGTTTTGGTTTGAATTGGTTTGTTTATTTTTGAATCGTTTTGGTTTGAATTTGTCTGGTTTGGTTTGAATTTGTCTGGGTTTTTTTGGGTTTGAATTGGTTTGTTTTGGTTTGAATTTGTCTGGTTTGTTTGGGTTTGAATTGGTCTGGTTTGTTTGGGTTTGAATTGGTTTGTTTTGGTTTGAATTTGTCTGGTTTGTTTTGAATTGGTCTGGTTTGTTTTGGTTTAAATTGGTTTGTTTTGGTTTGAATTTGTCTGGTTTGTTGGGGTTTAATTGGTTTGTTTTGGTTTGAATTTGTTTGTTTATTTTTGAATCGTTTTGGTTTGAATTTATTTGTTTTGAATTTGTCTGGTTTGTTTCGGTTTGAATTGGTTTGTTTTGATTTGAATTTGTCTGGTTTGTTTGGGTTTGAATTGGTTTGTTTTGGATTGAATTTGTCTGGTTTGTTTTGAATTGGTCTGGTTTGTTTGTGTTTGAATTGGTTTGTTTATTTTTGAATCGTTTTGGTTTGAATTTGTTTGTTTATTTTTGAATCGTTTTGGTTTGAATTTGTTTGTTTATTTTTGAATCGTTTTGGTTTGAATTGGTTTGTTTTGTTTTGAATTTGTCTGGTTTGTTTGGGTTTGAATTGGTTTGTTTTGGTTTGAATTTGTTTGTTTATTTTTGAATTGTTTTGGTTTGAATTTGTCTGGTTTGTTTTGAATTGGTCTGGTTTGTTTGGTTTGAATTGGTTTGTTTATTTTTGAATCGTTTTGGTTTGAATTTGTCTGGTTTGTTTGGGTTTGAATTGGTTTGTTTTGGTTTGAATTTCTCTGGTTTGTTTTGGTTTGAATTCGTTTGTTTTGAATTGATCTGGTTTGTTTGGGTTTGAATAGGTTTGTTTTGGTTTGAATTTGTTTGTTTTGGTTTGAATTTGTTTGTTTTGGTTTGAATTTGTTTGTTTATTTTTGAATCGTTTTGGTTTGAATGTGTCTGGTTTGTTTTGAATTGGTCTGGTTTGTTTGTGTTTGAATTGGTTTGTTTTGGTTTGTTTTGGTTTGAATATGTCTGGTTTGTTTTGGTTTGAATTTGTTTGTTCATTTTTGAATCGTTGTGGTTTGAATTTGTCTAGTTTGTTTTGAATTGGTCTGGTTTGTTTGTGTTTGAATTGGTTTGTTTTGGTTTGAATTGGTTTGTTTATTTTTGAATCGTTTTGGTTTGAATTTGTCTGGTTTGGGATGAATTTGTCTGTTTTTTTTTGGGGGTTTGAATTGGTTTGTTTTGGTTTGAATTTGTCTGGTTTGTTTGGGTTTGAATTGGTTTGTTTTGGTTTGAATTTGTTTGTTTTGGTTTGAATTGGTTTGTTTTGGTTTGAATTTGTCTGGTTTGTTTGGGTTTGAATTGGTTTGTTTTGGTTTGAATTTGTTTGTTTATTTTTGAATCGTTTTGGTTTGAATTGGTTTGTTTTGGTTTGAATTTGTCTGGTTTGTTTTGAATTGATCTGGTTTGTTTTGGTTTAAATTGGTTTGTTTTGGTTTGAATTTGTCTGGTTTGTTTTGAATTGGTCTGGTTTGTTTTGGTTTGAATTGGTTTGTTTATTTTTGAATCGTTTTGGTTTGAATTTGTCTGGTTTGGGATGAATTTGTCTGGGTTTTTTTTGGGTTTGAATTGGTTTGTTTTGGTTTGAATTTGTCTGGTTTGTTTGGGTTTGAATTGGTCTGGTTTGTTTGGGTTTGAATTGGTTTGTTTTGGTTTGAATTTGTCTGGTTTGTTTTGAATTGGTCTGGTTTGTTTTGGTTTGAATTGGTTTGTTTTGGTTTGAATTTGTCTGGTTTGTTTGGGTTTGAATTGGTTTGTTTTGGTTTGAATTTGTTTGTTTATTTTTGAATCGTTTTGGTTTGAATTTGTCTGGTTTGTTTTGGTTTGAATTGGTTTGTTTTGGTTTGAATTTGTCTGGTTTGTTTGGGTTTGAATTGGTTTGTTTTGGTTTGAATTGGTTTGTTTTGGTTTGAATTGGTTTGTTTTGAATTGATCTGGTTTGTTTGGGTTTGAATTGGTTTGTTTTGGTTTGAATTTGTCTTGTTTGTTTGGGTTTGAATTGGTTTGTTTTGGTTTGAATTTGTTTGTTTTGGTTTGAATTTGTTTGTTTATTTTTGAATCAGTCTGGTTTGTTTGTGTTTGAATTGGTTTGTTTTGGTTTGTTTGGGTTTGAATTGGTCTGGTTTGTTTTGGTTTGAATTGGTTTGTTTATTTTTGAATTGTTTTGGTTTGAATTGGTTTGTTTTGGTTTGAATTTGTCTGGTTTGTTTTGAATTTGTCTGGTTTGTTTGGGTTTGAATTGGTTTGTTTTGGTTTGAATTTGTCTTGTTTGTTTTGGTTTGAATTGGTTTGTTTGGGTTTGAATTGGTTTGTTTTGGTTTGAATTTGTCTGGTTTGTTTTGAATTGATCTGGTTTGTTTTGGTTTGAATTGGTTTGTTTATTTTTGAATCGTTTTGGTTTGAATTTGTCTGGTTTGTTTGGGTTTGAATTGGTTTGTTTTGGTTTGAATTTGTTTGTTTATTTTTGAATCGTTTTGGTTTGAATTTGTCTGGTTTGTTTTGAATTGGTCTGGTTTGAATTTGTCTGGTTTGTTTTGAATTGATCTGGTTTGTTTTGGTTTGAATTGGTTTGTTTATTTTTGAATCGTTTTGGTTTGAATTTGTCTGGTTTGTTTTGGTTTGAATTGGTTTGTTTTGGTTTGAATTTGTTTGTTTTGGTTTGAATTGGTTTGTTTTGGTTTGAATTTGTCTGGTTTGTTTGGGTTTGAATTTGTCTGGTTTGTTTGGGTTTGAATTGGTTTATTTTGGTTTGAATTTGTTTGTTTATTTTTGAATTGTTTTGGATTGAATTTGTCTGGTATGTTTTGAATTGGTCTGGTTTGTTTTGGTTTGAATTGGTTTGTTTTGGTTTGAATTTATCTGGTTTGTTTTGGTTTGAATTGGTTTGTTTTGGTTTGAATTTGTTTGTTTATTTTTGAATCGTTTTGGTTTGAATTTGTCTGGTTTGTTTTGAATTTGTCTGGTTTGTTTTGGTTTGAATTGGTTTGTTTATTTTTGAATCGTTTTGGTTTGAATTTGTCTGGTTTGTTTGGGTTTGAATTGGTTTGTTTTGGTTTGAATTTGTCTGGTTTGTTTGGGTTTGAATTGGTTTGTTTTGGTTTGAATTTGTTTATTTTTTAATTGTTTTGGTTTGAATTTGTCTGGTTTGTTTTGAATTGATCTGGTTTGTTTTGGTTTGAATTGGTTTGTTTATTTTTGAATCGTTTTGGTTTGAATTTGTCTGGTTTGTTTGGGTTTGAATTGGTTTGTTTTGGTTTGAATTTGTCTGGTTTGTTTTGAATTGGTCTGGTTTGTTTTGGTTTGAATTGGTTTGTTTATTTTTGAATCGTTTTGGTTTGAATTTGTCTGGTTTGTTTTGAATTGGTCTGGTTTGTTTTGGTTTGAATTGGTTTGTTTTGGTTTGAATTTGTCTGGTTTGTTTGGGTTTGAATTGGTTTGTTTTGGTTTGAATTTGTTTGTTTATTTTTGAATCGTTTTGGTTTGAATTTGTCTGGTTTGTTTTGAATTTGTCTGGTTTGTTTTGGTTTGAATTTGTTTGTTTATTTTTGAATCGTTTTGGTTTGAATTTGTCTGGTTTGTTTTGAATTGGTCTGGTTTGTTTTGGTTTGAATTGGTTTGTTTTTTTTTGAATCGTTTTGGTTTGAATTTGTCTGGTTTGTTTGGGTTTGAATTGGTTTGTTTGGGTTTGAATTTCTCTGGTTTGTTTGGGTTTGAATTGGTTTGTTTTGGTTTGAATTTTTCTGGTTTGTTTTGAATTGGTCTGGTCTGTTTTGGTTTGAATTGGTTTGTTTATTATCGAATCGTTTTGGTTTGAATTTGTCTGGTTTGGGATGAATTTGTCTGGGTTTTTTTGGGTTTGAATTGGTTTGTTTTGGTTTGAATTTGTCTGGTTTGTTTGGGTTTGAATTGGTCTGGTTTGTTTGGGTTTGAATTTGTTTGTTTTGGTTTGAATTTGTTTGTTTATTTTTGAATCGTTTTGGTTTGAATTTGTCTGGTTTGTTTTGAATTGGTCTGATTTGTTTTGGTTTAAATTGGTTTGTTTTGGTTTGAATTTGTCTGGTTTGTTGGGGTTTAATTGGTTTGTTTTGGTTTGAATTTGTTTGTTTATTTTTGAATCGTTTTGGTTTGAATTGATTTGTTTTGAATTTGTCTGGTTTGTTTTGGTTTGAATTTGTTTGTTTATTTTTGAAATGTTTTGGTTTGAATTTGTCTGGTTTGTTTTGAATTGGTCTGGTTTGTTTGTGTTTGAATTGGTTTGTTTATTTTTGAATCGTTTTGGTTTGAATTTGTCTGGTTTGTTTGGGTTTGAATTGGTTTGTTTGGGTTTGAATTTCTCTGGTTTGTTTGGGTTTGAATTGGTTTGTTTTGGTTTGAATTTCTCTGGTTTGTTTTGGTTTGAATTGGTTTGTTTTGAATTGATCTGGTTTGTTTGGGTTTGAATTGGTTTGTTTTGGTTTGAATTTGTTTATTTTTGAATTGTTTTGGTTTGAATTTTTCTGGTTTGTTTTGAATTGATCTGGTTTGTTTGTGTTTGAATTGGTTTGTTTATTTTTGAATCGTTTTGGTTTGAATTTGTCTGGTTTGTTTTGAATTGATCTGGTTTGTTTTGGTTTGAATTGGTTTGTTTATTTTTGAATCGTTTTGGTTTGAATTGGTTTGTTTTGGTTTGAATTTCTCTGGTTTGTTTTGAATTGGTCTTGTTTGTTTGTGTTTGAATTGGTTTGTTTTGGTTTGTTTGGGTTTGAATTGGTCTGGTTTGTTTGGGTTTGAATTGGTTTGTTTGGGTTTGAATTGGTTTGTTTTGGTTTGAATTTGTCTGGTTTGTTTGGGTTTGAATTGGTTTGTTTTGGTTTGAATTGGTTTGTTTTGGTTTGAGTTTGTCTGGTTTGTTTGGGTTTGAATTGGTTTGTTTTGGTTTGAATTTGTTTGTTTATTTTTGAATCGTTTTGGTTTGAATTTGTCTGGTTTGTTTTGAATTGATCTGGTTTGTTTTGGTTTGAATTGGTTTGTTTATTATCGAATCGTTTTGGTTTGAATTTGTCTGGGTTTTTTTGGGTTTGAATTGGTTTGTTTTGGTTTGAATTTGTCTGGTTTGTTTGGGTTTGAATTGGTCTGGTTTGTTTGGGTTTGAATTGGTTTGTTTTGGTTTGAATTTGTCTGGTTTGTTTTGAATTGGTCTGGTTTGTTTTGGTTTGAATTTGTCTGGTTTGTTTGGGTTTGAATTGGTTTGTTTTGGTTTGAATTGGTTTGTTTTGGTTTGAATTTGTCTGGTTTGTTTGGGTTTGAATTGGTTTGTTTTGGTTTGAATTTGTTTGTTTATTTTTGAATTGTTTTGGATTGAATTTGTCTGGTATGTTTTGAATTGGTCTGGTTTGTTTTGGTTTGAATTGGTTTGTTTTGGTTTGAATTTGTCTGGTTTGTTTTGAATTGGTTTGTTTTGGTTTGAATTTGTTTGTTTATTTTTGAATCGTTTTGGTTTGAATTTGTCTGTTTTGGTTTGAATTTGTCTGCTTTGTTTTGGTTTAATTGGTTTGTTTATTTTTGAATTGTTTTGGTTTGAATGTGTCTGGTTTGTTTTGAATTGGTCTGGTTTGTTTGTGTTTGAATTGGTTTGTTTATTTTTGAATTGTTTTGGTTTGAATTGGTTTATTTTGGGATGAATTTGTCTGGTTTGTTTTGGTTTGAATTGGTTTGTTTTGGTTTGAATTGGTTTGTTTTGGTTTGAATTTGTCTGGTTTGTTTTGAATTGGTCTGGTTTGTTTGTGTTTGAATTGGTTTGTTTATTTTTGAATCGTTTTGGTTTGAATTTTTCTGGTTTGTTTGGGTTTGAATTGGTTTGTTTTGGTTTGAATTTCTCTGGTTTGTTTGGGTTTGAATTGGTTTGTTTTGGTTTGAATTTGTCTGGTTTGTTTTGAATTGGTCTGGTTTGTTTTGGTTTAAATTGGTTTGTTTATTTTTGAATCGTTTTGGTTTGAATTTGTCTGGTTTGGGATGAATTTGTCTGGTTTGTTTTGGTTTGAATTGGTTTGTTTTGGTTTGAATTTGTCTGGTTTGTTTGGGTTTGAATTGGTCTGGTTTGTTTGGGTTTGAATTGGTTTGTTTTGGTTTGAATTGGTTTGTTTATTTTTGAATTGTTTTGGTTTGAATTGGTTTGTTTTGGTTTGAATTTGTCTGGTTTGTTTTGGTTTGAATTTGTTTGTTTATTTTTGAATTGATTTGGATTGAATTTGTCTGGTATGTTTTGAATTGGTCTGGTTTGTTTTGGTTTGAATTGGTTTGTTTTGGTTTGAATTGGTTTGTTTTGGTTTGAATTTGTCTGGTTTGTTTTGAATTGATCTGGTTTGTTTTGGTTTGAATTGGTTTGTTTATTTTTGAATCGTTTTGGTTTGAATTTGTCTGGTTTGTTTTGAATTGATCTGGTTTGTTTTGGTTTGAATTGGTTTGTTTATTTTTGAATCGTTTTGGTTTGAATTGGTTTGTTTTGGTTTGAATTTCTCTGGTTTGTTTTGAATTGGTCTTGTTTGTTTGTGTTTGAATTGGTTTGTTTTGGTTTGTTTGGGTTTGAATTGGTCTGGTTTGTTTGGGTTTGAATTGGTTTGTTTGGGTTTGAATTGGTTTGTTTTGGTTTGAATTGGTTTGTTTTGGTTTGAATTTGTCTGGTTTGTTTGGGTTTGAATTGGTTTGTTTTGGTTTGAATTTGTTTGTTTATTTTTGAATCGTTTTGGTTTGAATTTGTCTGGTTTGTTTTGAATTGATCTGGTTTGTTTTGGTTTGAATTGGTTTGTTTATTTTTGAATCGTTTTGGTTTGAATTTGTCTGGTTTGTTTGGGTTTGAATTGGTTTGTTTTGGTTTGAATTTGTCTGGTTTGTTTGGGTTTGAATTGGTCTGGTTTGTTTGGGTTTGAATTGGTTTGTTTTGGTTTGAATTTGTCTGGTTTGTTTTGAATTGGTCTGGTTTGTTTTGGTTTGAATTTGTCTGGTTTGTTTGGGTTTGAATTTCTCTGGTTTGTTTTGGTTTGAATTCGTTTGTTTTGAATTGATCTGGTTTGTTTGGGTTTGAATTGGTTTGTTTTGGTTTGAATTTGTTTGTTTTGGTTTGAATTGGTTTGTTTTGGTTTGAATTTGTCTGGTTTGTTTGGGTTTGAATTGGTTTGTTTTGGTTTGAATTGGTTTGTTTTGGTTTGAATTTGTCTGGTTTGTTTTGAATTGATCTGGTTTGTTTTGGTTTGAATTGGTTTGTTTTGGTTTGAATTTGTCTGGTTTGTTTGGGTTTGAATTGATTTATTTTGGTTTGAATTTGTTTGTTTATTTTTGAATTGTTTTGGATTGAATTTGTCTGGTTTGTTTTGAATTGGTCTGGTTCGTTTTGGTTTGAATTGGTTTGTTTTGGTTTAAATTTGTCTGGTTTGTTTGGGTTTGAATTGGTTTGTTTATTTTTGAATTGTTTTGGTTTGAATTGGTTTGTTTTGGTTTGAATTTGTCTGGTTTGTTTTGAATTGATCTGGTTTGTTTTGGTTTGAATTGGTTTGTTTTGGTTTGAATTGGTTTGTTTTGGTTTGAATTGGTTTGTTTTGGTTTGAATTGGTTTGTTTTGGTTTGAATTTGTCTGGTTTGTTTTGAATTGATCTGGTTTGTTTTGGTTTGAATTGGTTTGTTTATTTTTGAATCGTTTTGGTTTGAATTTGTCTGGTTTGTTTGGGTTTGAATTGGTTTATTTTGGTTTGAATTTGTTTGTTTATTTTTGAATTGTTTTGGATTTAATTTGTCTGGTATGTTTGGGTTTGAATTGGTTTGTTTTGGTTTGAATTTTTCTGGTTTGTTTTGAATTGGTCTGGTCTGTTTTGGTTTGAATTGGTTTGTTTATTATCGAATCGTTTTGGTTTGAATTTGTCTGGTTTGGGATGAATTTGTCTGGGTTTTTTTGGGTTTGAATTGGTTTGTTTTGGTTTGAATTTGTCTGGTTTGTTTGGGTTTGAATTGGTCTGGTTTGTTTGGGTTTGAATTGGTTTGTTTTGGTTTGAATTTGTTTGTTTATTTTTGAATTGTTTTGGATTGAATTTGTCTGGTATGTTTTGAATTGGTCTGGTTTGTTTTGGTTTGAATTGGTTTGTTTTGGTTTGAATTTGTCTGGTTTGTTTGGGTTTGAATTGGTTTGTTTTGGTTTGAATTTGTTTGTTTATTTTTGAATCGTTTTGGTTTGAATTTGTCTGGTTTGTTTTGAATTTGTCTGGTTTGTTTTGGTTTGAATTGGTTTGTTTATTTTTGAATCGTTTTGGTTTGAATTTGTCTGGTTTGTTTGGGTTTGAATTGGTTTGTTTTGGTTTGAATTTGTCTTGTTTGTTTGGGTTTGAATTGGTTTGTTTTGGTTTGAATTTGTCTGGTTTGTTTTGAATTGGTTTGTTTTGGTTTGAATTTGTCTGGTTTGTTTTGAATTGATCTGGTTTGTTTTGGTTTGAATTGGTTTGTTTATTTTTGAATCGTTTTGGTTTGAATTTGTCTGGTTTGTTTGGGTTTGAATTGGTTTGTTTTGGTTTGAATTTGTCTGGTTTGTTTTGAATTGGTCTGGTTTGTTTTGGTTTGAATTGGTTTGTTTATTTTTGAATCGTTTTGGTTTGAATTTGTCTGGTTTGTTTTGAATTGGTCTGGTTTGTTTTGGTTTGAATTGGTTTGTTTTGGTTTGAATTTGTCTGGTTTGTTTGGGTTTGAATTGGTTTGTTTTGGTTTGAATTTGTTTGTTTATTTTTGAATCGTTTTGGTTTGAATTTGTCTGGTTTGTTTTGAATTGGTCTGGTTTGTTTTGGTTTGAATTGGTTTGTTTATTTTTGAATCGTTTTGGTTTGAATTTGTCTGGTTTGTTTTGAATTGGTCTGGTTTGTTTTGGTTTGAATTGGTTTGTTTATTTTTGAATCGTTTTGGTTTGAATTTGTCTGGTTTGTTTGGGTTTGAATTGGTTTGTTTTGGTTTGAATTTGTCTGGTTTGTTTGGGTTTGAATTGGTTTGTTTTGGTTTGAATTTGTCTGGTTTGTTTTGAATTGGTCTGGTTTGTTTTGGTTTGAATTGGTTTGTTTATTTTTGAATCGTTTTGGTTTGAATTTGTCTGGTTTGGGATGAATTTGTCTGGGTTTTTTTGGGTTTGAATTGGTTTGTTTTGGTTTGAATTTGTCTGGTTTGTTTGGGTTTGAATTGGTTTGTTTTGGTTTGAATTTGTTTGTTTATTTTTGAATCGTTTTGGTTTGAATTGGTTTGTTTTGGTTTGAATTTGTCTGGTTTGTTTTGAATTGATCTGGTTTGTTTGGGTTTGAATTGGTTTGTTTTGGTTTGAATTTGTCTGGTTTGTTTGGGTTTGAATTGGTTTGTTTTGGTTTGAATTTGTTTGTTTATTTTTGAATCGTTTTGGTTTGAATTTGTCTGGTTTGTTTTGAATTGATCTGGTTTGTTTTGGTTTGAATTGGTTTGTTTATTTTTGAATCGTTTTGGTTTGAATTTGTCTGGTTTGTTTGGGTTTGAATTGGTTTGTTTTGGTTTGAATTTGTCTGGTTTGTTTTGAATTGGTCTGGTTTGTTTTGGTTTGAATTGGTTTGTTTATTTTTGAATCGTTTTGGTTTGAATTTGTCTGGTTTGTTTTGAATTGGTCTGGTTTGTTTTGGTTTGAATTGGTTTGTTTTGGTTTGAATTTGTCTGGTTTGTTTTGGTTTGAATTGGTTTGTTTTGGTTTGAATTTGTTTGTTTATTTTTGAATCGTTTTGGTTTGAATTTGTCTGGTTTGTTTTGGTTTGAATTGGTTTGTTTTGGTTTGAATTTGTTTGTTTATTTTTGAATCGTTTTGGTTTGAATTTGTCTGGTTTGTTTTGAATTGGTCTGGTTTGTTTTGGTTTGAATTGGTTTGTTTATTTTTGAATCGTTTTGGTTTGAATTTGTCTGGTTTGTTTGGGTTTGAATTGGTTTGTTTTGGTTTGAATTTGTCTGGTTTGTTTGGGTTTGAATTGGTTTGTTTTGGTTTGAATTTGTCTGGTTTGTTTTGAATTGGTCTGGTTTGTTTTGGTTTGAATTGGTTTGTTTATTTTTGAATCGTTTTGGTTTGAATTTGTCTGGTTTGGGATGAATTTGTCTGGGTTTTTTTGGGTTTGAATTGGTTTGTTTTGGTTTGAATTTGTCTGGTTTGTTTGGGTTTGAATTGGTCTGGTTTGTTTGGGTTTGAATTGGTTTGTTTTGGTTTGAATTTGTTTGTTTATTTTTGAATTGTTTTGGATTGAATTTGTCTGGTATGTTTTGAATTGGTCTGGTTTGTTTTGGTTTGAATTGGTTTGTTTTGGTTTGAATTTGTCTGGTTTGTTGGGGTTTAATTGGTTTGTTTTGGTTTGAATTTGTTTGTTTATTTTTGAATCGTTTTGGTTTGAATTTATTTGTTTTGAATTTGTCTGGTTTGTTTTGGTTTGAATTGGTTTGTTTTGATTTGAATTTGTCTGGTTTGTTTGGGTTTGAATTGGTTTGTTTTGGTTTGAATTTGTCTGGTTTGTTTTGAATTGGTCTGGTTTGTTTTGGTTTGAATTGGTTTGTTTATTTTTGAATCGTTTTGGTTTGAATTGGTTTGTTTATTTTTGAATCGTTTTGGTTTGAATTTGTTTGTTTATTTTTGAATCGTTTTGGTTTGAATTGATTTGTTTTGAATTTGTCTGGTTTGTTTCGGTTTGAATTGTTTGTTTTGGTTTGAATTTGTTTGTTTATTTTCGAAATGTTTTGGTTTGAATTTGTCTGGTTTGTTTTGAATTGGTCTTGTTTGTTTGTGTTTGAATTGGTTTGTTTATTTTTGAATCGTTTTGGTTTGAATTTGTCTGGTTTGTTTTGAATTGATCTGGTTTGTTTGGGTTTGAATTGGTTTGTTTTGGTTTGAATTTGTCTGGTTTGTTTGGGTTTGAATTGGTTTGTTTTGGTTTGAATTTGTTTATTTTTGAATTGTTTTGGTTTGAATTTTTCTGGTTTGTTTTGAATTGATCTGGTTTGTTTGGGTTTGAATTGGTTTGTTTATTTTTGAATCGTTTTGGTTTGAATTTGTCTGGTTTGTTTGGGTTTGAATTGGTTTGTTTTGGTTTGAATTTGTCTGGTTTGTTTTGAATTGATCTGGTTTGTTTGGGTTTGAATAGGTTTGTTTTGGTTTGAATTTGTTTGTTTTGGTTTGAATTTGTTTGTTTTGGTTTGAATTTGTTTGTTTATTTTTGAATCGTTTTGGTTTGAATGTGTCTGGTTTGTTTTGAATTGGTCTGGTTTGTTTGTGTTTGAATTGGTTTGTTTTGGTTTGTTTTGGTTTGAATATGTCTGGTTTGTTTTGGTTTGAATTTGTTTGTTCATTTTTGAATCGTTGTGGTTTGAATTTGTCTAGTTTGTTTTGAATTGGTCTGGTTTGTTTGTGTTTGAATTGGTTTGTTTTGGTTTGAATTGGTTTGTTTATTTTTGAATCGTTTTGGTTTGAATTTGTCTGGTTTGGGATGAATTTGTCTGGGTTTTTTTTGGGGTTTGAATTGGTTTGTTTTGGTTTGAATTTGTCTGGTTTGTTTGGGTTTGAATTGGTTTGTTTTGGTTTGAATTTGTTTGTTTTGGTTTGAATTGGTTTGTTTTGGTTTGAATTTGTCTGGTTTGTTTGGGTTTGAATTGGTTTGTTTTGGTTTGAATTTGTTTGTTTATTTTTGAATCGTTTTGGTTTGAATTGGTTTGTTTTGGTTTGAATTTGTCTGGTTTGTTTTGAATTGATCTGGTTTGTTTGGGTTTGAATTGGTTTGTTTTGGATTGAATTTTTCTGGTTTGTTTTGAATTGGTCTGGTCTGTTTTGGTTTGAATTGGTTTGTTTATTATCGAATCGTTTTGGTTTGAATTTGTCTGGTTTGGGATGAATTTGTCTGGGTTTTTTTGGGTTTGAATTGGTTTGTTTTGGTTTGAATTTGTCTGGTTTGTTTGGGTTTGAATTGGTCTGGTTTGTTTGGGTTTGAATTGGTTTGTTTTGGTTTGAATTTGTCTGGTTTGTTTTGAATTGGTCTGGTTTGTTTTGGTTTAAATTGGTTTGTTTTGGTTTGAATTTGTCTGGTTTGTTGGGGTTTAATTGGTTTGTTTTGGTTTGAATTTGTTTGTTTATTTTTGAATCGTTTTGGTTTGAATTTGTCTGGTTTGTTTGGGTTTGAATTGGTTTGTTTGGGTTTGAATTTCTCTGGTTTGTTTGGGTTTGAATTGGTTTGTTTTGGTTTGAATTTCTCTGGTTTGTTTTGGTTTGAATTGGTTTGTTTTGAATTGATCTGGTTTGTTTGGGTTTGAATTGGTTTGTTTTGGTTTGAATTTGTCTGGTTTGTTTGGGTTTGAATAGGTTTGTTTTGGTTTGAATTTGTTTGTTTTGGTTTGAATTTGTTTGTTTATTTTTGAATCAGTCTGGTTTGTTTGTGTTTGAATTGGTTTGTTTTGGTTTGTTTGGGTTTGAATTGGTCTGGTTTGTTTTGGTTTGAATTGGTTTGTATATTTTTTAATTGTTTTGGTTTTAATTGGTTTGTTTTGGTTTGAATATGTCTGGTTTGTTTTGGTTTGAATTTGTTTGTTCATTTTTGAATCGTTGTGGTTTGAATTTGTCTGGTTTGTTTTGAATTGATCTGGTTTGTTTGTGTTTGAATTGGTTTGTTTATTTTTGAATCGTTTTGGTTTGAATTTGTCTGGTTTGTTTTGAATTGATCTGGTTTGTTTTGGTTTGAATTGGTTTGTTTATTATCGAATCGTTTTGGTTTGAATTTGTCTGGGTTTTTTTGGGTTTGAATTGGTTTGTTTTGGTTTGAATTTGTCTGGTTTGTTTGGGTTTGAATTGGTCTGGTTTGTTTGGGTTTGAATTGGTTTGTTTTGGTTTGAATTTGTCTGGTTTGTTTTGAATTGGTCTGGTTTGTTTTGGTTTGAATTGGTTTGTTTTGGTTTGAATTTGTCTGGTTTGTTTGGGTTTGAATTGGTTTGTTTTGGTTTGAATTTGTTTGTTTATTTTTGAATCGTTTTGGTTTGAATTTGTCTGGTTTGTTTTGAATTTTTCTGGTTTGTTTTGGTTTGAATTGGTTTGTTTTGGTTTGAATTTGTCTGGTTTGTTTGGGTTTGAATTGATTTATTTTGGTTTGAATTTGTTTGTTTATTTTTGAATTGTTTTGGATTGAATTTGTCTGGTATGTTTTGAATTGGTCTGGTTTGTTTTGGTTTGAATTGGTTTGTTTATTTTTGAATCGTTTTGGTTTGAATTTGTCTGGTTTGTTTGGGTTTGAATTGGTTTGTTTTGGTTTGAATTTTTCTGGTTTGTTTTGAATTGGTCTGGTCTGTTTTGGTTTGAATTGGTTTGTTTATTTTTGAATCGTTTTGGTTTGAATTTGTCTGGTTTGTTTTGAATTGGTCTGGTTTGTTTGGGTTTGAATTGGTTTGTTTTGGTTTGAATTTGTCTGGTTTGTTTGGGTTTGAATTGGTCTGGTTTGTTTGGGTTTGAATTGGTTTGTTTTGGTTTGAATTTGTCTGGTTTGTTTTGAATTGGTCTGGTTTGTTTGTGTTTGAATTGGTTTGTTTTGGTTTGAATTGATCTGGTTTGTTTTGGTTTGAATTTGTTTGGTTATTTTTGAATCGTTTTGATTTGAATTGGTTTGTTTTGGTTTGAATTTGTCTTGTTTGTTTGGGTTTGAATTGGTTTGTTTTGGTTTGAATTTGTTTGTTTATTTTTGAAATGTTTTGGTTTGAATTTGTCTGGTTTGTTTTGAATTGGTCTGGTTTGTTTGTGTTTGAATTGGTTTGTTTATTTTTGAATCGTTTTGGTTTGAATTTGTCTGGTTTGTTTGGGTTTGAATTGGTTTGTTTGGGTTTGAATTTCTCTGGTTTGTTTGGGTTTGAATTGGTTTGTTTTGGTTTGAATTTCTCTGGTTTGTTTTGGTTTGAATTGGTTTGTTTTGAATTGATCTGGTTTGTTTGGGTTTGAATTGGTTTGTTTTGGTTTGAATTTGTCTGGTTTGTTTGGGTTTGAATTGATTTATTTTGGTTTGAATTTGTTTGTTTATTTTTGAATTGATTTGGATTGAATTTGTCTGGTATGTTTTGAATTGGTCTGGTTTGTTTTGGTTTGAATTGGTTTGTTTTGGTTTGAATTGGTTTGTTTATTTTTGAATCGTTTTGGTTTGAATTTGTCTGGTTTGTTTGGGTTTGATCTGGTTTGTTTGGGTTTGAATTGGTTTGTTTTGGTTTGAATTTGTCTGGTTTGTTTGGGTTTGAATTGGTTTGTTTTGGTTTGAATTGGTTTGTTTTGGTTTGAATTGGTTTGTTTTGGTTTGAATTTGTCTGGTTTGTTTGGGTTTGAATTTGTCTGGTTTGTTTGGGTTTGAATTGGTTTGTTTTGGTTTGAATTTGTCTGGTTTGTTTTGAATTGGTCTGGTTTGTTTTGGTTTGAATTGGTTTGTTTTGGTTTGAATTTGTCTGGTTTGTTTGGGTTTGAATTGGTTTGTTTTGGTTTGAATTTGTTTGTTTATTTTTGAATCGTTTTGGTTTGAATTTGTCTGGTTTGTTTGGGTTTGAATTGGTTTGTTTTGGTTTGAATTTGTCTGGTTTGTTTGGGTTTGAATTGGTTTGTTTTGGTTTGAATTTGTCTGGTTTGTTTTGGTTTGAATTTGTCTGGTTTGTTTTGAATTGGTCTGGTTTGTTTGGGTTTGAATTGGTTTGTTTTGGTTTGAATTTGTCTGGTTTGTTTGGGTTTGAATTGGTTTGTTTTGGTTTGAATTTGTTTGTTTTGGTTTGAATTTGTTTGTTTATTTTTGAATCAGTCTGGTTTGTTTGTGTTTGAATTGGTTTGTTTTGGTTTTGGTTTGAATTTGTCTGGTTTGTTTGAATTGGTCTGGTTTGTTTTGGTTTGAATTGGTTTGTATATTTTTTAATTGTTTTGGTTTTAATTGGTTTGTTTTGGTTTGAATATGTCTGGTTTGTTTGTGTTTGAATTGGTTTGTTTATTTTTGAATCGTTTTGGTTTGAATTTGTCTGGTTTGTTTTGAATTGATCTGGTTTGTTTTGGTTTGAATTGGTTTGTTTTGGTTTGAATTGGTTTGTTTTGGTTTGAATTTGTCTGGTTTGTTTTGAATTGGTCTTGTTTGTTTGTGTTTGAATTGGTTTGTTTATTGGTTTGAATCGTTTTGGGTTTGAATTGGTCTGGTTTGTTTGGGTTTGAATTGGCTTGTTTGGGTTTG
>CM033622.1:4791784-4873135 GCA_019453435.1 Rhinogobius similis | reverse complement strand
GTCTGGATTGTTTTGAACTGATCTGGTTTCGTTGGGTTTGAATTGGTTTGTTATGGTTTGAATTTGTCTGGTTTGTTTGGGTTTGAATTGGTTTGTTTTGGTTTGAATTTGTCTGGTTTGTTTTGAATTGATCTGGTTTGTTTGGGTTTGAATTGGTTTGTTTTGGTTTGAATTTGTCTGGTTTGTTTGGGTTTGAATTGGTTTGTTTTGGTTTGAATTTGTCTGGTTTGTTTGGGTTTGAATTGGTTTGTTTTGGTTTGAATTTGTTTGTTTTGTTTTGAATTGGTTTGTTTTGGTTTGAATTTGTCTGGTTTGTTTGGGTTTGAATTGGTTTGTTTTGGTTTGAATTTGTCTGGATTGTTTTGAACTGATCTGGTTTCGTTGGGTTTGAATTGGTTTGTTTTGGTTTGAATTTGTCTGGTTTGTTTGGGTTTGAATTGGTTTGTTTTGGTTTGAATTTGTCTGGTTTGTTTTGAATTGATCTGGTTTGTTTTGGTTTGAATTGGTTTGTTTATTTTTGAATCGTTTTGGTTTGAATTTGTCTGGTTTGTTTGGGTTTGAATTGGTTTGTTTTGGTTTGAATTTGTTTGTTTTGGTTTGAATTGGTTTGTTTTGGTTTGAATTTGTCTGGTTTGTTTGGGTTTGAATTGGTTTGTTTTGGTTTGAATTTGTTTGTTTATTTTTGAATCGTTTTGGTTTGAATTTGTTTGTTTTGGTTTGAATTGGTTTGTTTTGGTTTGAATTGGTTTGTTTTGGTTTGAATTGGTTTGTTTTGGTTTGAATTGGTTTGTTTTGGTTTGAATTGGTTTGTTTATTTTTGAATCGTTTTGGTTTGAATTTGTCTGGTTTGTTTGGTTTGAATTGGTTTGTTTTGGTTTGAATTTGTCTGGTTTGTTTGGGTTTGAATTGGTTTGTTTTGGTTTGAATTTGTTTGTTTATTTTTGAATCGTTTTGGTTTGAATTGGTTTGTTTTGGTTTGAATTTGTCTGGTTTGTTTGGGTTTGAATTGGTTTGTTTTGGTTTGAATTTGTCTGGTTTGTTTGGGTTTGAATTGGTTTGTTTTGGTTTGAATTTGTTTGTTTATTTTTTAATTTGTTTGTTTATTTTTGAATCGTTTTGGTTTGAATTTGTCTGGTTTGTTTGGGTTTGAATTGGTTTGTTTTGGTTTGAATTTGTCTGGTTTGTTTTGAATTGATCTGGTTTGTTTGGGTTTGAATTGGTTTGTTTTGGTTTGAATTTGTCTGGTTTGTTTGGGTTTGAATTGGTTTGTTTTGGTTTGAATTTGTCTGGTTTGTTTTGAATTGATCTGGTTTGTTTGGGTTTGAATTGGTTTGTTTTGGTTTGAATTTGTCTGGTTTGTTTTGAATTGGTCTGGTTTGTTTGTGTTTGAATTGGTTTGTTTATTTTTGAATCGTTTTGGTTTGAATTTGTCTGGTTTGTTTTGAATTGATCTGGTTTGTTTTGGTTTTAATTGGTTTGTTTATTTTTGAATCGTTTTGGTTTGAATTTGTCTGGTTTGTTTGGGTTTGAATTGGTTTGTTTTGAATTGATCTGGTTTGTTTGGGTTTGAATTGGTTTGTTTTGGTTTGAATTTGTCTGGTTTGTTTGGGTTTGAATTGGTTTGTTTTGGTTTGAATTTGTCTGGTTTGTTTTGAATTGATCTGGTTTGTTTGGGTTTGAATTGGTTTGTTTTGGTTTGAATTTGTTTGTTTATTTTTGAATCGTTTTGGTTTGAATTGGTTTGTTTGGGTTTGAATTGGTTTGTTTTGGTTTGAATTTGTTTGTTTATTTTTGAATTGTTTTGGTTTGAATTTGTCTGGTTTGTTTTGAATTGATCTGGTTTGTTTTGGTTTGAATTGGTTTGTTTATTTTTGAATCGTTTTGGTTTGAATTTGTCTGGTTTGTTTGGGTTTGAATTGGTTTGTTTTGGTTTGAATTTGTTTGTTTTGTTTTGAATTGGTTTGTTTTGGTTTGAATTGGTTTGTTTTGGTTTGAATTTGTCTGGTTTGTTTGGGTTTGAATTGGTTTGTTTTGGTTTGAATTGGTCTGGTTTGTTTGTGTTTGAATTGGTTATTTTATTTTTGAATCGTTTTGGTTTGAATTTGTCTGGTTTGTTTTGAATTGATCTGGTTTGTTTGGGTTTGAATTGGTTTGTTTTGGTTTGAATTTGTCTGGTTTGTTTGGGTTTGAATTGGTTTGTTTTGGTTTGAATTGGTTTGTTTTGGTTTGAATTTGTCTGGTTTGTTTTGAATTGATCTGGTTTGTTTTGGTTTGAATTGGTTTGTTTTGGTTTGAATTTGTCTTGTTTGTTTTGAATTGATCTGGTTTGTTTTGGTTTGAATTTGTCTGGTTTGTTTGGGTTTGAATTGGTTTGTTTTGGTTTGAATTTGTCTGGTTTGTTTTGAATTGATCTGGTTTGTTTGGGTTTGAATTGGTTTGTTTTGGTTTGAATTTGTCTGGTTTGTTTTGAATTGATCTGGTTTGTTTTGGTTTGAATTGGTTTGTTTTGGTTTGAATTTGTCTGGTTTGTTTTGAATTGATCTGGTTTGTTTTGGTTTGAATTGGTTTGTTTATTTTTGAATCGTTTTGGTTTGAATTTGTCTGGTTTGTTTGGGTTTGAATTGGTTTGTTTTGGTTTGAATTTGTCTGGTTTGTTTGGGTTTGAATTGGTTTGTTTTGGTTTGAATTTGTTTGTTTATTTTTGAATCGTTTTGGTTTGAATTTGTCTGGTTTGTTTGGGTTTGAATTGGTTTGTTTTTTTTTGAATTGGTTTGTTTTGAATTTGTCTGGTTTGTTTGGGTTTGAATTGGTTTGTTTTGGTTTGAATTTGTCTGGTTTGTTTGGGTTTGAATTGGTTTGTTTTGGTTTGAATTTGTCTGGTTTGTTTGGGTTTGAATTGGTTTGTTTTGGTTTGAATTTGTTTGTTTTGGTTTGAATTGATCTGGTTTGTTTTGGTTTGAATTGGTTTGTTTTGGTTTGAATTTGTCTGGTTTGTTTGGGTTTGAATTGGTTTGTTTTGGTTTGAATTTGTCTGGTTTGTTTGGGTTTGAATTGGTTTGTTTTGGTTTGAATTGGTTTGTTTTGGTTTGAATTTGTCTGGTTTGTTTGGGTTTGAATTGGTTTGTTTTGGTTTGAATTTGTTTGTTTATTTTTGAATCGTTTTGGTTTGAATTTGTCTGGTTTGTTTGGGTTTGAATTGGTTTGTTTTGGTTTGAATTTGTCTGGTTTGTTTGGGTTTGAATTGGTTTGTTTTGGTTTGAATTTGTTTGTTTATTTTTGAATCGTTTGGTTTGAATTGGTTTGTTTTGGTTTGAATTTGTTTGTTTTGGTTTGAATTGGTTTGTTTTGGTTTGAATTTGTCTGGTTTGTTTGGGTTTGAATTGGTTTGTTTTGGTTTGAATTTGTTTGTTTATTTTTGAATTTGTTTGTTTATTTTTGAATCGTTTTGGTTTGAATTTGTCTGGTTTGTTTGGGTTTGAATTGGTTTGTTTTGGTTTGAATTTGTCTGGTTTGTTTGGGTTTGAATTGGTTTGTTTTGGTTTGAATTTGTCTGTTTTTTTTGGGTTTGAATTGGTTTGTTTTGGTTTGAATTTCTCTGGTTTGTTTTGAATTGGTCTGGTTTGTTTGTGTTTGAATTGGTTTGTTTTGGTTTGTTTGGGTTTGAATTGGTCTGGTTTGTTTTGGTTTGAATTTGTTTGTTTTGGTTTGAATTGGTTTGTTTATTTTTGAATCGTTTTGGTTTGAATTTGTCTGGTTTGTTTTGAATTGGTCTGGTTTGTTTTGGTTTGAATTGGTTTGTTTTGGTTTGAATTTGTCTGGTTTGTTTGGGTTTGAATTGGTTTGTTTTGGTTTGAATTTGTTTGTTTATTTTTGAATTGTTTTGGATTTAATTTGTCTGGTTTGTTTTGAATTGATCTGGTTTGTTTTGGTTTGAATTGGTTTGTTTTGGTTTGAATTTGTTTGTTTATTTTTGAATCGTTTTGGTTTGAATTTGTCTGGTTTGTTTGGGTTTGAATTGGTTTGTTTTGGTTTGAATTTGTCTGGTTTGTTTGGGTTTGAATTGGTCTGGTTTGTTTTGGTTTGAATTGGTTTGTTTATTTTTGAATCATTTTGGTTTGAATTTGTCTGGTTTTTTTTGAATTGATCTGTTTTTTTTTGGTTTAAATAGGCTTGTTTTGGTTTGAATTTCTCTGGCTTGTTTGGGTTTGAATTGGTTTGTTTTGGGTTTGAATTGGTTTGTTTTGGTTTGAATTTGTCTGGTTTGTTTTGAACTGATCTGGTTTGGTTGGGTTTGAATTGGTTTGTTATGGTTTGAATTTTGTCTTGTTTGTTTTGAATTGATCTGGTTTGTTTTGGTTTGAATTTGTCTGGTTTGTTTGGGTTTGAATTGGTTTGTTTTGGTTTGAATTTGTCTGGTTTGTTTTGGTTTGAATTGGTTTGTTTTGGTTTGAATTGGTTTGTTTTTTGTTTGAATTGGTTTGTTTTGGTTTGAATTTGTCTGGTTTGTTTGGGTTTGAATTGGTTTGTTTTGGTTTGAATTTGTCTGGTTTGTTTTGAATTGATCTGGTTTGTTTTGGTTTGAATTGGTTTGTTTTGGTTTGAATTTGTCTTGTTTGTTTGGGTTTGAATTGGTTTGTTTTGGTTTGAATTTGTCTGGTTTGTTTTGAATTGATCTGGTTTGTGTTTGAATTGGTTTGTTTTGGTTTGAATTTGTCTGGTTTGTTTTGAATTGGTCTGGTTTGTTTGTGTTTGAATTGGTTTGTTTATTTTTGAATCGTTTTGGTTTGAATTTGTCTGGTTTGTTTTGAATTGATCTGGTTTGTTTTGGTTTGAATTGGTTTGTTTATTTTTGAATCGTTTTGGTTTGAATTTGTCTGGTTTGTTTGGGTTTGAATTGGTTTGTTTTGGTTTGAATTTGTCTTGTTTGTTTGGGTTTGAATTGGTTTGTTTTGGTTTGAATTTGTCTGGTTTGTTTGGGTTTGAATTGGTTTGTTTTGGTTTGAATTTGTCTGGTTTGTTTTGAATTGATCTGGTTTGTTTTGGTTTGAATTGGTTTGTTTTGGTTTGAATTTGTTTGTTTATTTTTGAATCGTTTTGGTTTGAATTTGTCTGGTTTGTTTGGGTTTGAATTGGTTTGTTTTGGTTTGAATTTGTTTGTTTTGGTTTGAATTGGTTTGTTTTGGTTTGAATTTGTCTGGTTTGTTTTGAATTGATCTGGTTTGTTTTGGTTTGAATTGGTTTGTTTATTTTTGAATCGTTTTGGTTTGAATTTGTCTGGTTTGTTTGGGTTTGAATTGGTTTGTTTTGGTTTGAATTTGTCTGGTTTGTTTTGAATTGATCTGGTTTGTTTTGGTTTGAATTGGTTTGTTTTGGTTTGAATTGATCTGGTTTGTTTTGGTTTGAATTGGTTTGTTTTGGTTTGAATTTGTCTGGTTTGTTTGGGTTTGAATTGGTTTGTTTATTTTTGAATCGTTTTGGTTTGAATTTGTCTGGTTTGTTTTGAATTGATCTGGTTTGTTTTGGTTTGAATTGGTTTGTTTTGGTTTGAATTTGTCTGGTTTGTTTGGGTTTGAATTGGTTTGTTTTGGTTTGAATTTGTTTGTTTTGGTTTGAATTGGTTTGTTTTGGTTTGAATTTGTCTGGTTTGTTTTGAATTGATCTGGTTTGTTTTGGTTTGAATTGGTTTGTTTTGGTTTGAATTTGTCTGGTTTGTTTTGAATTGATCTGGTTTGTTTTGGTTTGAATTTGTTTGTTTTGGTTTGAATTGGTTTGTTTTGGTTTGAATTTGTCTGGTTTGTTTTGAATTGATCTGGTTTGTTTGGGTTTGAATTGGTTTGTTTTGGTTTGAATTTGTCTGGTTTGTTTTGAATTGATCTGGTTTGTTTTGGTTTGAATTGGTTTGTTTTGGTTTGAATTTGTCTGGTTTGTTTTGAATTGATCTGGTTTGTTTTGGTTTGAATTGGTTTGTTTATTTTTGAATCGTTTTGGTTTGAATTTGTCTGGTTTGTTTGGGTTTGAATTGGTTTGTTTTGAATTGATCTGGTTTGTTTGGGTTTGAATTGGTTTGTTTTGGTTTGAATTTGTCTGGTTTGTTTGGGTTTGAATTGGTTTGTTTTGGTTTGAATTTGTTTGTTTATTTTTGAATCGTTTTGGTTTGAATTTGTCTGGTTTGTTTTGGTTTGAATTGGTTTGTTTTGGTTTGAATTGGTTTGTTTTGGTTTGAATTTGTCTGGTTTGTTTGGGTTTGAATTGGTTTGTTTTGGTTTGAATTTGTTTGTTTATTTTTGAATCGTTTTGGTTTGAATTTGTCTGGTTTGTTTGTTTGGGTTTGAATTGGTTTGTTTTGGTTTGAATTTGTCTGGTTTGTTTGGGTTTGAATTGGTTTGTTTTGGTTTGAATTTGTTTGTTTATTTTTGAATCGTTTTGGTTTGAATTGGTTTGTTTTGGTTTGAATTTGTCTTGTTTGTTTGGGTTTGAATTGGTTTGTTTTGGTTTGAATTTGTCTGGTTTGTTTGGGTTTGAATTGGTTTGTTTTGGTTTGAATTTGTTTGTTTTGGTTTGAATTTGTTTGTTTATTTTTGAATCGTTTTGGTTTGAATTGGTTTGTTTGGGTTTGAATTGGTTTGTTTTGGTTTGAATTTGTCTGGTTTGTTTGGGTTTGAATTGGTTTGTTTTGGTTTGAATTTGTCTGGTTTGTTTGGGTTTGAATTGGTTTGTTTTGGTTTGAATTTGTCTGGTTTGTTTTGAATTGGTCTGGTTTGTTTGTGTTTGAATTGGTTTGGTTTGTTTTGGTTTGAATTTGTTTGTTTTGGTTTGAATTGGTTTGTTTTGGTTTGAATTGGTTTGTTTATTTTTGAATCGTTTTGGTTTGAATTTGTCTGGTTTGTTTTGAATTGATCTGGTTTGTTTTGGTTTGAATTGGTTTGTTTTGGTTTGAATTTGTCTGGTTTGTTTGGGTTTGAATTGGTTTGTTTTGGTTTGAATTTGTTTGTTTATTTTTGAATCGTTTTGGTTTGAATTTGTCTGGTTTGTTTTGAATTGATCTGGTTTGTTTTGGTTTGAATTGGTTTGTTTTGGTTTGAATTTGTTTGTTTATTTTTGAATCGTTTTGGTTTGAATTTGTCTGGTTTGTTTGGGTTTGAATTGGTTTGTTTTGGTTTGAATTTGTCTGGTTTGTTTTGGTTTGAATTGGTCTGGTTTGTTTTGGTTTGAATTGGTTTGTTTATTTTTGAATTGTTTTGGTTTGAATTTGTCTGGTTTGTTTTGGTTTGAATTGGTTTGTTTGGGTTTGAATTGGTTTGTTTTGGTTTGAATTTGTCTGGTTTGTTTGGGTTTGAATTGGTTTGTTTTGGTTTGAATTTGTCTGGTTTGTTTTGGTTTGAATTGGTTTGTTTATTTTTGAATCGTTTTGGTTTGAATTGGTTTGTTTGGGTTTGAATTGGTTTGTTTTCGTTTGAATTTGTCTGGTTTGTTTTGAATTTTTCTAGTTTGTTTGGGTTTGAATTGGTTTGTTTTGGTTTGAATTTGTCTGGTTTGTTTGGGTTTGAATTGGTTTGTTTTGGTTTGAATTTGTCTGGTTTGTTTGTGTTTGAATTGGTTTGTTTATTTTTGAATCGTTTTGGTTTGAATTTGTCTGGTTTGTTTTGAATTGATCTGGTTTGTTTTGGTTTGAATTGGTTTGTTTTGGTTTGAATTTGTCTGGTTTGTTTGGGTTTGAATTGGTTTGAATTGGTTTGTTTTGGTTTGAATTTGTCTGGTTTGTTTTGGTTTGAATTTGTCTGGTTTGTTTTGAACTGATCTGGTTTGGTTGGGTTTGAATTGGTTTGTTTTGGTTTGAATTTGTCTGGTTTGTTTGGGTTTGAATTGGTTTGTTTTGGTTTGAATTTGTCTGGTTTGTTTTGAATTGATCTGGTTTGTTTTGGTTTGAATTGGTTTGTTTTGGTTTGAATTTGTCTGGTTTGTTTTGGTTTGAATTGGTTTGTTTTGGTTTGAATTGGTTTGTTTATTTTTGAATCGTTTTGGTTTGAATTTGTCTGGTTTGTTTTGGTTTGAATTGGTTTGTTTATTTTTGAATCGTTTTGGTTTGAATTTGTCTGGTTTGTTTTGAATTGATCTGGTTTGTTTTGGTTTGAATTGGTTTGTTTATTTTTGAATCGTTTTGGTTTGAATTTGTCTGGTTTGTTTGGGTTTGAATTGGTTTGTTTTGAATTGATCTGGTTTGTTTGGGTTTGAATTGGTTTGTTTTGGTTTGAATTTGTTTGTTTTGGTTTGAATTGGTTTGTTTTGGTTTGAATTGGTTTGTTTATTTTTGAATCGTTTTGGTTTGAATTTGTCTGGTTTGTTTGGGTTTGAATTGGTTTATTTTGGTTTGAATTTGTTTGTTTATTTTTGAATTGTTTTGGATTGAATTTGTCTGGTATGTTTTGAATTGGTCTGGTTTGTTTTGGTTTGAATTGGTTTGTTTATTTTTGAATCGTTTTGGTTTGAATTTGTCTGGTTTGTTTGGGTTTGAATTGGTTTGTTTTGGTTTGAATTTGTCTGGTTTGTTTTGAATTGATCTGGTTTGTTTTGGTTTGAATTGGTTTGTTTTGGTTTGAATTTGTCTGGTTTGTTTGGGTTTGAATTGGTTTGTTTTGGTTTGAATTGGTCTGGTTTGTTTGTGTTTGAATTGGTTTGTTTATTTTTGAATCGTTTTGGTTTGAATTTGTCTGGTTTGTTTTGAATTGATCTGGTTTGTTTGGGTTTGAATTGGTTTGTTTTGGTTTGAATTTGTCTGGTTTGTTTGGGTTTGAATTGGTTTGTTTTGGTTTGAATTGGTTTGTTTTGGTTTGAATTTGTCTGGTTTGTTTTGAATTGATCTGGTTTGTTTGGGTTTGAATTGGTTTGTTTTGGTTTGAATTTGTCTGGTTTGTTTTGATTTGGTCTGGTTTGTTTGTGTTTGAATTGGTTTGTTTATTTTTGAATCGTTTTGGTTTGAATTTGTCTGGTTTGTTTTGAATTGATCTGGTTTGTTTTGGTTTGAATTGGTTTGTTTATTTTTGAATCGTTTTGGTTTGAATTTGTCTGGTTTGTTTTGGTTTGAATTGGTTTGTTTTGGTTTGAATTTGTCTGGTTTGTTTGGGTTTGAATTGGTTTGTTTTGGTTTGAATTTGTTTGTTTTGGTTTGAATTGGTTTGTTTTGGTTTGAATTTGTCTGGTTTGTTTGGGTTTGAATTGGTTTGTTTTGGTTTGAATTTGTCTGGTTTGTTTTGAATTTTTCTAGTTTGTTTGGGTTTGAATTGGTTTGTTTTGGTTTGAATTTGTCTGGTTTGTTTGGGTTTGAATTGGTTTGTTTTGGTTTGAATTTGTCTGGTTTGTTTTGAATTGATCTGGTTTGTTTGTGTTTGAATTGGTTTGTTTATTTTTGAATCGTTTTGGTTTGAATTTGTCTGGTTTGTTTTGAATTGATCTGGTTTGTTTTGGTTTGAATTGGTTTGTTTATTTTTGAATCGTTTTGGTTTGAATTTGTCTGGTTTGTTTGGGTTTGAATTGGTTTGTTTTGGTTTGAATTTGTCTGGTTTGTTTTGAATTGATCTGGTTTGGTTGGGTTTGAATTGGTTTGTTTTGGTTTGAATTTGTCTGGTTTGTTTGTGTTTGAATTGGTTTGTTTTGGTTTGAATTGGTCTGGTTTGTTTGTGTTTGAATTGGTTTGTTTATTTTTGAATCGTTTTGGTTTGAATTTGTCTGGTTTGTTTTGAATTGATCTGGTTTGTTTGGGTTTGAATTGGTTTGTTTTGGTTTGAATTTGTCTGGTTTGTTTGGGTTTGAATTGGTTTGTTTTGGTTTGAATTGGTTTGTTTTGGTTTGAATTTGTCTGGTTTGTTTTGAATTGATCTGGTTTGTTTTGGTTTGAATTGGTTTGTTTTGGTTTGAATTTGTCTGGTTTGTTTTGAATTGATCTGGTTTGTTTTGGTTTGAATTTGTCTTGTTTGTTTGGGTTTGAATTGGTTTGTTTTGGTTTGAATTTGTCTGGTTTGTTTTGAATTGATCTGGTTTGTTTGGGTTTGAATTGGTTTGTTTTGGTTTGAATTTGTCTGGTTTGTTTTGAATTGATCTGGTTTGTTTGGGTTTGAATTGGTTTGTTTTGGTTTGAATTTGTCTGGTTTGTTTTGATTTGGTCTGGTTTGTTTGTGTTTGAATTGGTTTGTTTATTTTTGAATCGTTTTGGTTTGAATTTGTCTGGTTTGTTTGGGTTTGAATTGGTTTGTTTTGAATTGATCTGGTTTGTTTGGGTTTGCATTGGTTTGTTTTGGTTTGAATTTGTCTGGTTTGTTTGGGTTTGAATTGGTTTGTTTTGGTTTGAATTTGTTTGTTTATTTTTGAATCGTTTTGGTTTGAATTTGTCTGTTTTTTTGGGTTTGAATTGGTTTGTTTTGGTTTGAATTGGTTTGTTTTGGTTTGAATTGATCTGGTTTGTTTGGGTTTGAATTGGTTTGTTTTGGTTTGAATTTGTTTGTTTATTTTTGAATCGTTTTGGTTTGAATTTGTCTGGTTTGTTTGGGTTTGAATTGGTTTGTTTTGGTTTGAATTGGTTTGTTTTGGTTTGAATTTGTTTGTTTTGGTTTGAATTGGTTTGTTTTGGTTTGAATTGGTTTGTTTATTTTTGAATCGTTTTGGTTTGAATTTGTCTGGTTTGTTTTGGTTTGAATTGGTTTGTTTTGGTTTGAATTTGTCTGGTTTGTTTGGGTTTGAATTGGTTTGTTTTGGTTTGAATTTGTTTGTTTATTTTTGAATCGTTTTGGTTTGAATTTGTCTGGTTTGTTTGGGTTTGAATTGGTTTGTTTTGGTTTGAATTTGTCTGGTTTGTTTGGGTTTGAATTGGTTTGTTTTGGTTTGAATTTGTCTGGTTTGTTTGGGTTTGAATTGGTTTGTTTTGGTTTGAATTTGTTTGTTTATTTTTTAATTTGTTTGTTTATTTTTGAATCGTTTTGGTTTGAATTTGTCTGGTTTGTTTGGGTTTGAATTGGTTTGTTTTGGTTTGAATTTGTCTGGTTTGTTTGGGTTTGAATTGGTTTGTTTTGGTTTGAATTTGTCTGTTTGTTTGGGTTTGAATTGGTTTGTTTTGGTTTGAATTTCTCTGGTTTGTTTTGAATTGGTCTGGTTTGTTTGTGTTTGAATTGGTTTGTTTTGGTTTGTTTGGGTTTGAATTGGTCTGGTTTGTTTTGGTTTGAATTGGTTTGTTTTGGTTTGAATTGGTTTGTTTATTTTTGAATCGTTTTGGTTTGAATTTGTCTGGTTTGTTTTGAATTGGTCTGGTTTGTTTTGGTTTGAATTGGTTTGTTTTGGTTTGAATTTGTCTGGTTTGTTTGGGTTTGAATTGGTTTGTTTTGGTTTGAATTTGTTTATTTTTTAATCGTTTTGGTTTGAATTTGTCTGGTTTGTTTTGAATTGATCTGGTTTGTTTTGGTTTGAATTGGTTTGTTTTGGTTTGAATTTGTTTGTTTATTTTTGAATCGTTTTGGTTTGAATTTGTCTGGTTTGTTTGGGTTTGAATTGGTCTGGTTTGTTTGTGTTTGAATTGGTTTGTTTATTTTTGAATCGTTTTGGTTTGAATTTGTCTGGTTTGTTTTGAATTGATCTGGTTTGTTTGGGTTTGAATTGGTTTGTTTTGGTTTGAATTTGTCTGGTTTGTTTGGGTTTGAATTGGTTTGTTTTGGTTTGAATTTGTCTGGTTTGTTTTGGTTTGAATTGGTTTGTTTATTTTTGAATCATTTTGGTTTGAATTTGTCTGGTTTGTTTTGAATTGATCTGGTTTGTTTTGGTTTGAATTGGTTTGTTTATTTTTGAATCATTTTGGTTTGAATTTGTCTGGTTTGTTTGGGTTTGAATTGGTTTGTTTTGGTTTGAATTTGTCTTGTTTGTTTTGAAGTGATCTGGTTTGGTTGGGTTTGAATTGGTTTGTTTTGGTTTGAATTTGTCTGGTTTGTTTGTGTTTGAATTGGTTTGTTTTGGTTTGAATTGGTCTGGTTTGTTTGTGTTTGAATTGGTTTGTTTATTTTTGAATCGTTTTGGTTTGAATTTGTCTGGTTTGTTTTGAATTGATCTGGTTTGTTTGGGTTTGAATTGGTTTGTTTTGGTTTGAATTTGTCTGGTTTGTTTGGGTTTGAATTGGTTTGTTTTGGTTTGAATTGGTTTGTTTTGGTTTGAATTTGTCTGGTTTGTTTTGAATTGATCTGGTTTGTTTGGGTTTGAATTGGTTTGTTTTGGTTTGAATTTGTCTGGTTTGTTTGGGTTTGAATTGGTTTGTTTTGGTTTGAATTTGTCTGGTTTGTTTTGAATTGATCTGGTTTGTTTGGGTTTGAATTGGTTTGTTTTGGTTTGAATTTGTCTGGTTTGTTTTGAATTGGTCTGGTTTGTTTGTGTTTGAATTGGTTTGTTTATTTTTGAATCGTTTTGGTTTGAATTTGTCTGGTTTGTTTGGGTTTGAATTGGTTTGTTTTGAATTGATCTGGTTTGTTTGGGTTTGAATTGGTTTGTTTTGGTTTGAATTTGTCTGGTTTGTTTGGGTTTGAATTGGTTTGTTTTGGTTTGAATTTGTTTGTTTATTTTTGAATCGTTTTGGTTTGAATTTGTCTGGTTTTTTTTGGGCTTGAATTGGTTTGTTTTGGTTTGAATTTGTTTATTTTTTGAATCGTTTTGGTTTGAATTTGTCTGGTTTGTTTTGAATTGATCTGGTTTGTTTTGGTTTGAATTGGTTTGTTTATTTTTGAATCGTTTTGGTTTGAATTTGTCTGGTTTGTTTGGGTTTGAATTGGTTTGTTTTGGTTTGAATTTGTCTGGTTTCTTTTGAAGTGATCTGGTTTGGTTGGGTTTGAATTGGTTTGTTTTGGTTTGAATTTGTCTGGTTTGTTTGTGTTTGAATTGGTTTGTTTTGGTTTGAATTGGTCTGGTTTGTTTGTGTTTGAATTGGTTTGTTTATTTTTGAATCGTTTTGGTTTGAATTTGTCTGGTTTGTTTTGAATTGATCTGGTTTGTTTGGGTTTGAATTGGTTTGTTTTGGTTTGAATTTGTCTGGTTTGTTTGGGTTTGAATTGGTTTGTTTTGGTTTGAATTGGTTTGTTTTGGTTTGAATTTGTCTGGTTTGTTTTGAACTGATCTGGTTTGGTTGGGTTTGAATTGGTTTGTTTTGGTTTGAATTTGTCTGGTTTGTTTTGATTTGGTCTGGTTTGTTTGTGTTTGAATTGGTTTGTTTATTTTTGAATCGTTTTGGTTTGAATTTGTCTGGTTTGTTTTGAATTGATCTGGTTTGTTTTGGTTTGAATTGGTTTGTTTATTTTTGAATCGTTTTGGTTTGAATTTGTCTGGTTTGTTTGGGTTTGAATTGGTTTGTTTTGGTTTGAATTTGTCTGGTTTGTTTGGGTTTGAATTGGTTTGTTTTGTTTTGAATTTGTCTGGTTTGTTTTGAATTGATCTGGTTTGTTTGGGTTTGAATTGGTTTGTTTTGGTTTGAATTTGTTTGTTTATTTTTGAATCGTTTTGGTTTGAATTTGTCTGTTTTTTTTGGGCTTGAATTGGTTTGTTTTGGTTTGAATTTGTTTATTTTTTGAATCGTTTTGGTTTGAATTGGTCTGGTTTGTTTTGAATTGATCTGGTTTGTATTGGTTTGAATTGGTTTGTTTATTTTTGAATCGTTTTGGTTTGAATTTGTCTGGTTTGTTTCAAATTGATCTGGTTTGTTTGGGTTTGAATTGGTTTGTTTTGGTTTGAATTTGTCTGGTTTGTTTGGGTTTGAATTGGTTTGTTTTGGTTTGAATTGGTTTGTTTTGGTTTGAATTTGTCTGGTTTGTTTTGGTTTGAATTGGTTTGTTTTGGTTTGAATTTGTCTGGTTTGTTTGGGTTTGAATTGGTTTGAATTTGTTTGTTTATTTTTGAATCGTTTTGGTTTGAATTTGTCTGGTTTGTTTGGGTTTGAATTGGTTTGTTTTGGTTTGAATTTGTTTGTTTTGGTTTGAATTGGTTTGTTTTGGTTTGAATTTGTCTGGTTTGTTTTGAATTGATCTGGTTTGTTTTGGTTTGAATTTGTTTGGTTATTTTTGAATCGTTTTGATTTGAATTGGTTTGGTTTGGTTTGAATTTGTCTGGTTTGTTTGGGTTTGAATTGGTTTGTTTTGGTTTGAATTTGTCTGGTTTGTTTGGGTTTGAATTGGTTTGTTTTGGTTTGAATTGGTTTGTTTTGGTTTGAATTTGTCTGGTTTGTTTGGGTTTGAATTGGTTTGTTTTGGTTTGAATTTGTCTGGTTTGTTTGGGTTTGAATTGGTTTGTTTTGGTTTGAATTTGTTTGTTTATTTTTGAATCGTTTTGGTTTGAATTTGTCTGGTTTGTTTGGGTTTGAATTGGTTTGTTTTGGTTTGAATTTGTCTGGTTTGTTTGGGTTTGAATTGGTTTGTTTTGGTTTGAATTTGTTTGTTTATTTTTGAATCGTTTTGGTTTGAATTGGTTTGTTTTGGTTTGAATTTCTCTGGTTTGTTTGGGTTTGGGTTAGGGGTTAGGGGTTAGGGTTAGGGTTAGAAGAAAGTGCAAACAATAAGACACAAGTCCCTTTTCCAGCGTTCTAAAACATCACTTTTTAACTGGATGCAGTTCATTTACAGGTATGTTTATCACTTAATATTCTTGAAAATGCTTTAGGTAGGTAGGTTCAGGTAAGTGCAATATATTAGTACAGAAAATGTCAAGATACAAGATAACATCAAGTATTCTATGCACCTGATGCAATAACAATAAAATAGCAAATCTCAGAAAAAACATGGTCTAAAAGCATAATATAGAGTTTATTAATTAGGGAAATAAAACACTTAATTTGTGTCTATAATTAGTCAAAGGATTTACTTATTTGACCATCTACACTTTTTATTTTGTCATGCAACAAAATAAGAACAAAAATAATTTCCCACTAATGCTTATTTGCCCTTTGGACACTGGGCCTCACCCATGTATAATGGAATTATATTGCCACTCTCAATATGCTGGGTTCATGGTTCGTTTTTATGGTATTATGAGTATTTTAAAACGTGTATCCCCCTGCCCTATCAGAGATTATGGTGTGATATCAACATATTCATTTCATTTGCATACATAATAATGTTATGTCATGTGAAACCAATTTATGTAACTATTTACTAGGTTTGTATTTATTTGTGTTTTAATTTATTAGATTTGCACACTGTCTATGTCTGCGTCAAATAGATATGATGGCGGATGATATAGCAGGAAGCTCGGCCACACTCTCCAAAATGTCCAAAAAACTAAGGAATGTCTGCAGATTCTTAGATTTTATGAGTCATCAGGTTCACTTCATAAAGCATGTATGTAAAAATAGCGAGGGTCAATGAGTCTGAAAGATTTGGCTCCCGCACATTTAAAGATGCATTCTCTAACTTTTCTAGTGGGGGTCTGCCTCTTGCGTGTCTCCATGGAAATGTGATATTTTTGTCTGGAATTTCAGACACTTTGGCATTTATTCAATAATTCATTGCTTTTATTTCTCAATAATACCTTGAAAAACACATTTTTATTGAAAGTGAGGTCACTTATCAATTAATTAGTATATAATTGTGACTACTATGTACAATATATTGTTACTTATTCCCTCTGTATAATTTTCTTCCCTACAGTACGGGAGAGGAAGAATGACAGGAGCATGGAGAAGGAAAAGATGTGTCTTCTGCTGTTTTGAGGAATGTTCATCAGAAAATCCTCTCCCTCCGAGCTTCAAACACACTTCCTGCTGTACTCTCTCAAGCGCTGACATTTTTTCAGATGATATACGTCACTTATCTGAGAATCTTCTGCTGTTTTAAGTCCTTGAATCATTGTCAAACTCGTTCTGAGCATTTATGCTGTCTAAACACTGCTACTGCTAACCTAATAGTCGCGTCTCATAAAGGGATACATAACTAAATCTAACTAAATTGTGTATAGCGCTAGGCACCATCTAATGGCTACATACACTCAGTAAATGTCATTGCATACAGCAGTGAAACCCTTTCATTTAGATAATGGTAAACTTTTTGTTTTTGTTTCAGAACATGAGATGGCAAATTGAAGATACGCAAGTTTAAAGACTAATAACAACACAAAAAATGCATAATATTTTTCCTTTAAAATTAAATCTCAAAATTCGGTGGGTAAAATAGGAGCGTCCACAGACGGTCCCTATACAACAGGCACGTTTGTTTGAATGCCTAGTTTGTTTTATGGCTTTTGTTTGTTAAAATTACGTATTTAGAGTCATGTTTGTTTGAGGCCTAGATGTGGTTCAAATAAAAAGTGAAAATGTAACTGTCTGTGTATTGTGATTATTCATGATTACATTAGTAGTCCACGCTTTAGATTAGGGTACTGCAAAACCTAGTAGTAAGGCATAATAAATATATTTATTAACTATCCTTTTCTGTTATAAGCAAATTATAAGCATGTTTATACTGGAATTTAAGATAATTTAGCAGCTTAATAAACACCTTATTAATCCAAATGAGAATGAGTTTATTAACCCTTTTTCCTGTTACAAGGATTTTATAAGCATGTTTAATAAGGAACTGAAGATAACTAAATCACTTATCGAGTGTAGTAGTAATATAATAAGCAGCTTATCAATTCTCACACAAATGTAATGCACAATGGTTATGAGCATAAAGAGTTTGTTTATTAATGTCTTATTAACAACTTGTAAGGTATTATAATGCATCTACTAATGTTTGTAAATACCTTATAGGCACTTATAGGCACTTATAAGCAACTAACAAGTGCTTATTAATGCCTTATAAAGGAACCTTAATTTAAAGCGTTACCGAGATATCTGAACCATTTTGCCTGACAAAGTAGAGCTTGGGAAGCTACACAACATACATTTGAAATCTCCTGTCTATCCCATAGCGTTCCAGAGAAAAATCCATGTTTATTGACCTTATTCCGGAATTTGCCGTACGCGCCGCCGTCTTGTTTCCGTTGTATTAGTTTACACGGAGCAGACGAGCTCAACAGAAAATAAGTTCTACACGGACTAAAAAGCCGTTTTCAGACCGCCCAGGAAATCGGTGCGCTGTTGACTTGTTGTTGCTCGTGTTCATTAAACATTTTACACAAATCAACCTACTTTATGTAACATTTTAGGGGCGAAACTTTTCCCTTGCTCGTCATTAGCTTTAACAGAGTTCTCGTCAAACGGAAGTGCGTTTACAGACGGAAGTGTAAAAAACGGCAAAAGTGGGCGGTGCAGAATAAGGTCAATACTTTTTATGCTCGCAAACGACGTTTTAGCGCCTGAAAAGCACATTTGTAACACGTCTATATTCTTATGTAGCCCACCTAAACCCAGTGAAATAAGGTAAGGGCCCCTGAGTTCTATACTAACTCTAACTCTACAAATAAACAATAACAATTATAGAAGTTCTATGTTTCACTAGTCACCCTTTAACCATAAACCACAGCACCTTTAATCACATACTTTAACAAAATGACCAAATCAAGTTAAATGAATAAACTTCAAATTTACTGAGTTAGCAAATTCAGAAAAAGCTCAACAAATGCACATTCTGTATTCCAATCTATGCTAAATGCAAGTGGGCCCACTCACCAATCACTCACACAGTCATTAACCAAAGTTAAACTGCAGTTCTAACTCATATAGTTGCAGGCCTGTGCGTTGCTTGAGAGCGGTGAGGCCTAAAACCTAGTGGCCGCTTCACATGCACAAAAAATAAAATTGTACCTGGTTTTGAAGTTCAGTGTCTAGTTGTACGCTCCGATGTCTAAAGGAAGAGAGCCATGGCGAAAGCGTGTCCCAAGATGGCGGCGCGTCCACGTCTACTGACCTCCTCCCGCTGTTGTCCACACATGTACCGGTCCAGAAACACTACGAGGTTGTTTGTTAGCTCCTCTCTCCACTCTCAAGCCGAGAACATGAGAAACAGTCTGTATAATAAGCTGGGTTAGCTTCACTATGGTCCGAATAACACAGCCGCTTTGCTAGCGAATGCTAAAGACTGAAACTAGCAAATACACTTTGGTAAATTACTTAACTACAGGTCCGTCTTCGGGTTGAAGCACGTCCAAAAGCTCTCAAAACAAGTGGAAAAACGGTACATATCTCAGACTATTGATTTAACAGTCTAAAAACCAGTTTTCACCATCACAAACATAAACACGTTTTCTCTTTTTTTCTCGTCTCTTTTTTTCCTCGCGGTCAAGTTAGCACTTAGCACATAACTCACTTCCGGTTCAGGGTGCGCGTCAAGCTCTATCAAAGGTGGACCAGGAACAGCAATACACATACATAGCACTTCCTGTAGACTTTCAAAATAAATGAAATAAAATACATAAACTACAGCATACATGTACAACCTTTTAACTTATTACCAGGTGTTTTTAAATGTTTTTTAACACAATACCTCATAGATGAATTATGCTTTTAACAATTTTATGTAACTTATAACTATCTATGCTTTTAATCTAACTGTAACATATATTATGAACTCTTAAAACTGTATTATTGTCACTGCATTCACATTTCTATGTAGGTTACACTTACAACCTTTTGACATTAACTGCATATAAACACATTCCAGTGGCTAAATAGTTGAGAATTAGTAGTTACAAGCCTAAATCTCAATGATAACTCAAGTAGTGTTCCAGTGGTGCAGAGATGTGCTTTGACGCTCACACAGTGAGTTGGCCTTAGTGAAGCAAGAACGTGGAAACTCAATTTGTGAGAAAACCATAAGAGATATCTGAACCATTTTGCCTGACAAAGTAGAGCTTGTGAAGCTACACAACATACATTTGAAATCTCCTGTCTATCCCATAGCATTCCAGAGAAACACCCATGTTTACACTTTTTATGCTCGCAAACGAGTTTTTAGCGCCTGAGAAGCACATTTGTAACACGTCTCTATTCTTACAACCTTTTGACATTAACTGCACAGAAACACATTCCAGGGGCTAAATACCCTGCTGAAAAAAACAGCATAGACCAGCATGGAATATTTGCTGGTTTATGCTGGTCTATGCTGGTCTATGCTGGTCTATGCTGGTCTATGCTGGTGTGATGACACCAGCATAGACCAGCATAGACCAGCATCACACCAACATAGATCAATATAAACCAACATAGACCAGCATCACACCAGCAAGCCCACACTACATGCCTTTCAGAAGTTTAGGACTAGTGCCATTTAATCCTCATAATTGGCGTGGTGACGCACAGGCAGGAGAAAGAGAGCACTTGTCAGAGAGAGAAACCAAACTTCTTATGGGCATCCCTAGAATTTTAGTCAAACTTTTTGCCTGTGTTCAAGTTCCTTAAGCCCAGATGCTTCGGTAAATTTCCAGCATTGAAAAATAGTCTGGGGTTGTATACCTCAGGCCAACACCAGTTCAAATCTTTTGTTTCAACTCGGCCCCGTTCGGTCCCAGGACCCCCATAAACCCTGACAGAATTTTTTGAGTGAGTAAAAAGTCATACTGTTGTCATATACAGTGTCACACTGTCATGAAATTTAGAACAAAGAATACTGACATGATGAGGAATACAGCAATATAACATGATAGGGGTTTAGGCATATCCTTCTAATTATTAGACAATTTATTGAAGAAAAAAATTGCATTTTACAAATCCTCTTCACAAACAATTACACTGTGACCCCATAGAATGGCATCATTGTTCCATACTTAAATAGAAAATTCCCCAAATAAATTATCTTCCAATTAAGACCAAGAATGGTGCACTTGCTGTAGCAGAATTAACATTTCATACTCCCAAGCGGACACATAGAATTCTCAATCATTTGTCCATAGAAAGCCTATACACTCTATGGAAAAATTGCAGATTTCAGGAAAACTTTACCTTAATGGATTTTCTTGCCTTTCAAATATGGCACAGTGGATGTTTATATACTAAACAGATTTTTTTTTTATGTTTGAGATTTTGGGGTTTTAAAAGGATTAAGGTCAAAATTGGATTTTGCAGAAATTAAGATTAACACTTATTGGTTATTGATTATTGATTACTGATTATTTTTGGCAGTTTCCCCAGATCTTCAATTCTATTAACTATTTATACTTTTTATACAATGTCCAGTCAGTTTTTTGACAACATGACTTCCATTTATAAGATATAGTGAGTGTAAAATGAATTTAAAGCAATATGAGTGTAATTATGAGACATATTCAGTGCCGTGATTCTATTTCAGTTCAGTTTTGTATTATTCATTTACTCAAAATCTTGTGTTACTTACTAGTGACTAGTCACTAGTCACTTACTAGTCACTTGTTAGTGAATGTTTGTATTTTTATTTCATGTGATCTTGTCTCAGGTGTGACACTGTTGTCTGAAGTGCAACCCACTGCAGTGGGAAATGATGCTGTACAACTTTTCATGTTATACAGGCAGTGATGGTAAACTGTGTTTGGAGATAACAAGCATTTCAAACTGTCTCTTGAGGACAATTTTTGCCATTTCCGCATGGATCGTGATATCAATTTACCCTATGAAATCTAATTCTGGAAATGTTTCATGACTTTATTGTTCTAAAACAGAGATTAGCAGTGAACTACAAAGTAAGAAGGATGTTCACAGAGGCATCTCCCATATAAACTAAGTCTATATCAATGCGGCGTGGCATGATGGCTCTCCACCTCATGTGGAATGGAAGCCCAGTCTGCTTTAATAGTGGCCTTCAGGTCATCTGCAGTGTTGAGTCTGATGTCTCTTATCTTCCTTTTGATATTAAAAATGCAAGATTATCTGTGGGGTAAGGGTTAGGCCTATTTGCAGGCCACTCAAGCACCATAATCATTGAATCAGCTTTTGGTAAAAACAAACACTGCACTGATGCAACAATTCATGCGAAAAGCAGACCCAACCAAGTGTAGAGGGCATAGAAATACACATACTTTTCAGAACTCTAACATTTCTGTTTAAAATATCCTTTTTATTTTATGGATCTTGTGTAATATTCAAAAAATATTTTGGGACACAGAATTTTGTTTTTTATGATATGCAAGCCGTAATGATATGCAAGGAATAAAGGCTTGAAATATTTCACTCTGTGTAATTCATCTATATCATACACCGGTTTGACATTCTGAAATTATTAGTTACAAGAAGAAAAATCAAATTTTCCATGATATTCTAATTTTGTGAGTTGCACTTTTATCTACTTTTGATAAAATAGTCTTGTGTTTTCAATTAGTGGGGAGCTACAGGAAATGTTATTGTGTCCTTAGGCAAGACACGTCACCCACATTGCCTATGAATGTGAGAACAGTTGGTGGTGATCGGAGGGGCTGATTGCGCAGATTGGCAGCCTTGCTTTCATCAATCTGTCATGGCAGGGTGGCTACAATAGTAGCATCTGACCATCAAGTGTGGCATGAAAGAAAAATGACAACTGTGTAGCTCTTTGAGAGACTTCGACAAGTCTGTAAGGGGCACTGCAAGTTTGTAAGTTGCAAAGGTCGTGTTCTAGAATGTGAGGTCGTGGTTTAGAATGTGGGGTTAGGGGTTAGGGTTAGGGTTAGTGCATGTTACACACGTGCGCGCCTCTGCCCCCTGGGCCGCCCGACTCAGCCCGACAGAAGAGCGGAAAATGTGAACCTGAACCGGCCCGACCAGTGGTCGGGTCCTGGCCAAGAATCTAAGCTCTTATGTATCCCAGACTAGAGAATCCAGTCCTCTTCAAAATAAATGATCGCTCAGACTCTGACAATAAATTAATTATTTGTTGTGCGGCCAGGTCCCAATTGATCCATGGACGAGGGTTGTAGACCACTGTTCTAGAATGTGAGGTCGTGTTCTAGAATGTGAGATCGTGTTCTAGAATGTGAGAACGTGTCCTAGAATGTGAGGTCGTGGTTTAGAATGTGAGGTGTTCTAGAATGTGAGGTCGTGGTTTAGAATGTGAGGTGTTCTAGAATGTGAGGTCGTGTCCTAGAATGTGAGGTCGTGTTTTAGAATGTGAGGTCGTGGTTTAGAATGTGAGGTGTCCTAGAATGTGAGGTCGTGGTTTAGAATGTGAGGTCGTGTTCTAGAATGTGAGGTCGTGGTTTAGAATGTGAGGTGTCCTAAAATGTGAGGTCGTGGTTTAGAATGTGAGGTCGTGAATTAGAATGTGAGGTCGTGTTCTAGAATGTGAGGTCGTGTTCTAGAATGTGAGGTCGTGTTCTAGAATGTGAGGTCGTGTCCTAGAATGTGAGGTCGTGGTTTAGAATGTGAGGTCGTGTTCTAGAATGTGAGGTCGTGTTTTAGAATGTGAGGTCGTGGTTTAGAATGTGAGGTGTCCTAGAATGTGAGAATTAGAGTGGTTTAGAATGTGAGGTCGTGTTCTAGAATGTGAGGTCGTGGTTTAGAATGTGAGGTCGTGGTTTAGAATGTGAGGTCGTGTTCTAGAATGTGAGGTCGTGTCCTAGAATGTGAGGTCGTGGTTTAGAATGTGAGGTCGTGTTCTAGAATGTGAGGTCGTGTTCTAGAATGTGAGGTCGTGTTCTAGAATGTGAGGTCATGGTTTAGAATGTGAGGTCGTGTTCTAGAATGTGACGTCGTGGTTTAGAATGTGAGGTCGTGTCCTAGAATGTGAGGTCGTGGTTTAGAATGTGAGGTCGTGTTCTAGAATGTGAGGTCGTGGTTTAGAATGTGAGGTCATGTTCTAGAATGTGAGGTGTTCTAGAATGTGAGGTCGTGTTCTAGAATGTGAGGTCGTGGTTTAGAATGTGAGGTGTTCTAGAATGTGAGGTCGTGTTCTAGAATGTGAGGTCGTGTTCTAGAATGTGAGGTGTTCTAGAATGTGAGGTCGTGTTCTAGAATGTGAGGTCATGTTCTAGAATGTGAGGTCGTGTTCTAGAATGTGAGGTCGTGTTCTAGAATGTGAGGTCGTGTTTTAGAATGTGAGGTCGTGGTTTAGAATGTGAGGTCGTGTTCTAGAATGTGAGGTCGTGTTCTAGAAACTGAGGTCGTGGTTTAGAATGTGAGGTCGTGTTCTAGAATGTGAGGTCGTGTTCTAGAATGTGAGGTCGTGGTTTAGAATGTGAGGTCGTGTTCTAGAATGTGGGGTTAGGGTTAGGGTTAGGAGTTAGGGGTTAGGGGTTAGGGTTAGGGTTAGCGCATGTTACACACGTGCGCGCCTCTGCCCCCTGGGCCGCCCGACTCAGCCCGACAAAAGAGCGGAAAATGTGAATCTGAACCCGGCCCGAATTGCGGGTCGGGTCCTGGCCAAGAATCTAAGCTCTTATGTATCCCAGACTAGAGAATCCGGTCCTCTTCAAAATAAATGATCGCTCAGACTCTGACAATAAATTCATTATTTGTTGTGCGGCCAGGTCCCAGTTGATCCACGGACGGGGGTTGTGGACCACTGTTCTAGAATGTGAGGTCGTGTTCTAGAATGTGAGGTCGTGGTTTAGAATGTGAGGTCGTGGTTTAGAATGTGAGGTGTTCTAGAATGTGAGGTCGTGGTTTAGAATGTGAGGTCGTGTTCTAGAATGTGAGGTCGTGGTTTAGAATGTGAGGTGTTCTAGAATGTGAGGTCGTGGTTTAGAATGTGAGGTCGTGTCCTAGAATGTGAGGTCGTGGTTTAGAATGTGAGGTCGTGTCCTAGAATGTGAGGTCGTGGTTTAGAATGTGAGGTCGTGGTTTAGAATGTGAGGTCGTGGTTTAGAATGTGAGGTCGTGGTTTAGAATGTGAGGTCGTGTTCTAGAATGTGAGGTCGTGTTCTAGAATGTGAGGTCATGTTCTAGAATGTGAGGTCGTGTTCTAGAATGTGAGGTCGTGGTTTAGAATGTGAGGTCGTGTCCTAGAATGTGAGGTCATGTTCTAGAATGTGAGGTTGTGGTTTAGAATGTGAGGTCGTGGTTTAGAATGTGAGGTCGTGGTTTAGAATGTGAGGTCGTGTTCTAGAATGTGAGGTTGTGGTTTAGAATGTGAGGTCGTGGTTTAGAATGTGAGGTCGTGGTTTAGAATGTGAGGTTGTGTTCTAGAATGTGAGGTCGTGTTCTAGAATGTGAGGTCGTGGTTTAGAATGTGAGGTTGTGGTTTAGAATGTGAGGTCGTGGTTTAGAATGTGAGGTCGTGTTCTAGAATGTGAGGTCGTGTTCTAGAATGTGAGGTCGTGGTTTAGGCAATGTGAGGTTGTGGTTTAGAATGTGAGGTCGTGGTTTAGAATGTGAGGTCGTGTTCTAGAATGTGAGGTCGTGGTTTAGAATGTGAGGTTGTGGTTTAGAATGTGAGGTCGTGGTTTAGAAGTTCTAGAATGTGAGTCGTGGTTTAGAATGTGAGGTCGTGGTTTAGAATGTGAGGTTGTGGTTTAGAATGTGAGGTCGTGGTTTAGAATGTGAGGTCGTGTTCTAGAATGTGAGGTCGTGTTCTAGAATGTGAGGTCGTGGTTTAGAATGTGAGGTTGTGGTTTAGAATGTGAGGTCGTGGTTTAGAATGTGAGGTCGTGTTCTAGAATGTGAGGTCGTGGTTTAGAATGTGAGGTTGTGGTTTAGAATGTGAGGTCGTGGTTTAGAATGTGAGGTCGTGTTCTAGAATGTGAGGTCATGTTCTAGAATGTGAGGTCGTGGTTTAGAATGTGAGGTCGTGTTCTAGAATGTGAGGTCGTGTTCTAGAATGTGAGGTCGTGGTTTAGAATGTGAGGTTGTGGTTTAGAATGTGAGGTCGTGGTTTAGAATGTGAGGTCGTGGTTTAGAATGTGAGGTCGTGGTTTAGAATGTGAGGTGTTCTAGAATGTGAGGTCGTGGTTTAGAATGTGAGGTCGAGTTTCTCCAAGAAGTTGGCCCATCAAACACACATCGACACAAAAACTATGTCTATCGTTTGTCCTTTGTGCTGCTTTAGTTTTTGAGATATTAACAATTCTTTTATGGGTCAAATTAGGGTCACCCGGTCCCCTAGGAAACTTAAAATGCTCCAAAACGGTCTCGAAATTGTGTCAGGCGTTGGCGCTTTGTTTGTGCGGTTTAGGCTGTGAAAGTATAAATTAAGTTTTTAAGTGTGTTTGAGCTTTTGGTGCTGACTTTGAAGAAGGTCTTTGGTAGTTACAAGTCTGTGTAAAGACGTTTTAAAAGCTCGTACAGACGTCAGAGGCAAAAACCGAGACCTTTCAAGTAACATTTATGAACCAATTTTACATTTATAAAAAGCTCTTTACCAGCTACATCAATCTAAATGTTCTTAATTGGCCAGATTATGTGACCCAATTTTATGCCAAATCTTTTACTGCAACCTAGTTTTTAGTTTAGTTTCTATTTTGCACTTGTACGTGGTGTTCTTCCATAATTTAAAAATTGTACGACTACTGCAAATAAACAGTGTTAGCTCTCTCCCTGGAACAAACTTGAGTACCTTGTCTAGCTGTCAATCATTGACATTTTCAAAATACTACATAATCATTTAAATGTACTGTAATTATGTGTTATTATTTATTATATGTAAATTTCAACTTTTATACCACCAAAATATAAAAATAATCAGTGAAATACCATCACACATGTCAGCTAACTGAGTGTTTCCTTTATTTTCTAATAGGAATGTTACAATAGCAAATGTTAGTGTTATGATTATTGAAGATAGATTTAATATTATTCACTATTAATAACTCCATATGTAAAAACAAACAAATAGTGTAATTCTTCATTGTCTTTCATAACCATTGCTTAGTATGTTGCCATTCCTTAAGTAGCTTAAGTGACCAGCTTCATGAGATCAAACCTTGTAAATATTCATTTATTTTCTACCGCTTGCTCGCATTAGAGTCAGGTGACTGGACCTTATCTCAGTGACTATGCGCCTTAGGCGGGGTACACCGTGGACAGGTGCAGGTCATTGCAGGGTTAACGCCGAGATACATAGACGAGACAACCATTCACCTCATGTTCATTCTCATAGGGGCAATTTTAACCTCTGAAGTTGCCCCTATCAAATCGATGATGTCGTTCAGTATTTTGAAAACAGAAAAAAATATAAGAATCTATTGTGCTGTTTGTGCTGTGCATAATTTAGTTTGTGTTATATTTAAAAATGTATTTAAAAAAATATTTTCAGTTGTGGGAGGTCGTTTTTAGAATGTGAGGTCGTGGTTTAGAATGTGAGGTCGTGTTCTAGAATGTGAGGTCGTGTTCTAGAATGTGAGGTCGTGTTCTAGAATGTGAGGTCGTGTTCTAGAATGTGAGGTCGTGTTCTAGAATGTGAGGTCGTGTTCTAGAATGTGAGGTCGTGTTCTAGAATGTGAGGTCGTGGTTTAGAATGTGAGGTGTTCTAGAATGTGAGGTCGTGTTCTAGAATGTGAGGTCGTGGTTTAGAATGTGAGGTTGTGTTCTAGAATTTGTGGTCGTGTTGTAGTATGTGAGTTCGTGTTGTAGAAGTTGTGGTCGTGTTCTAGAATGTGAGGTCGTGTTCTAGAATGTGAGGTCGTGTTATAGAATGTGATTTCGTGGTTTAGAATGTGTGGTCGTGTTCTAGAATGTGAGGTCGTGTTCTAGAATGTGAGGTCGTGTTCTAGAATGTGAGGTCGTGTTGTAGAATGTGAGGTCGTGGTTTAGAATGTGAGGTCGTGGTTTAGAATGTGAGGTCGTGTTCTAGAATTTGAGGTTGTGTTCTAGAATGTGAGGTCGTGGTTTAGAATGTGAGGTCGTGGTTTAGAATGTGAGGTTGTGTTCTAGAATGTGAGGTTGTGTTGTAGAATGTGAGGTCGTGTTGTAGAATGTGAGGTCGTGTTCTAGAATTTGAGGTTGTGTTCTAGAATGTGAGGTCGTGGTTTAAAATGTGAGGTCGTGGTTTAGAATGTGAGGTCGTGTCCTAGAATGTGAGGTCATGTTCTAGAATGTGAGGTCGTGGTTTAGAATGTGAGGTCGTGGTTTAGAATGTGAGGTCGTGGTTTCGAATGTGAGGTCGTGTCCTAGAATGTGAGGTCGTGTTCTAGAACGTGAGGTTGTGGTTTAGAATGTGAGGTCGTGGTTTAGAATGTGAGGTTGTGTTCTAGAACGTGAGGTTGTGGTTTAGAATGTGAGGTCGTGGTTTAGAATGTGAGGTCGTGGTTTAGAATGTGAGGTTGTGGTTTAGAATGTGAGGTCGTGGTGTAGAATGTGAGGTCGTGGTTTTTAGAATGTGAGTCTGTTCTAGAATGTGAGGTCGTGTTCTAGAATGTGAGGTCGTGGTTTTTAGAATGTGAGGTCGTGGTTTAGAATGTGAGGTCGTGTTCTAGAATGTGAGGTCGTGTTCTAGAATGTGAGGTCGTGTTCTAGAATGTGAGGTCGTGTTCTAGAATGTGAGGTCGTGTTCTAGAATGTGAGGTCGTGTTCTAGAATGTGAGGTCGTGGTTTAGAATGTGAGGTCGTGGTTTAGAATGTGAGGTCGTGGTTTAGAATGTGAGGTCGTGTTCTAGAATGTGAGGTCGTGTTGTAGAATGTGAGGTCGTGTTCTAGAATGTGAGGTCGTGTTCTAGAATGTGAGGTCGTGTTCTAGAATGTGAGGTCGTGTTCTAGAATGTGAGGTCGTGTTCTAGAATGTGAGGTCGTGTTCTAGAATGTGAGGTCGTGGTTTAGAATGTGAGGTCGTGTTCTAGAATGTGAGGTCGTGTTCTAGAATGTGAGGTCGTGTTCTAGAATGTGAGGTCGTGTTCTAGAATGTGAGGTCGTGTTCTAGAATGTGAGGTCGTTCTAGAATGTGAGGTCGTGTTCTAGAATGTGAGGTCGTGTTCTAGAATGTGAGGTCGTGTTCTAGAATGTGAGGTCGTGTTCTAGAATGTGAGGTCGTGGTTTAGAATGTGGGGTTAGGGTTAGGGTTAGGGTTAGCGCATGTTACACACGTGCACGCCTCTGCCCCCTGGGCCGCCCGACTCAGCCCGACAGAAGAGCGGAAAATGTGAACCCGAACCCGGCCCGAATTGCGGGTCGGGTCCTGGCCAAGAATCTAAGCTCTTATGTATCCTAGACTAGAGAATCCGGTCCTCTTCAAAATAAATGATCGCTCAGACTCTGACAATAAATTGGGGTTGGGAGGGAAACGGCTTGTGGAAATGTTTTTAATGCACTGTGGAGCACTTTGTGTTACATTTTATGTATGAAAAGCGTTCTATAGAGGTTCCGGTGACGTCATCCTACCGAATGGCAGCATAGAGCGATAGCTCTCTTGAGATTTTGACTATTTCACCCCGTAAAGGTGTCAGAATACTATCTAACTTCGAAAAAAGGTAAAGAGATAAACGGGGTGAATATGGGGAAGAGAGATACACGTCAGAAAAGTGTGCCCGAAGAACGTACAGGCGAAGAAAATGTTGCGTCCGTCTCGCCATCCCAAGAAACTAGCGGAGAAGCTAACGCTATTGCTAACATTGATGAAGACCCAAGCTCCGCAAATTTAGCAACAGTGCTTGGAGAAATACGCGCTTTTCGCAAAGAGTTTCAAGACTTCAAACTCGACCTAATTAAGGTTAACAAAAAGATAGGGGAAGCGGAAACGCGAATTGGCAAGGTTGAAGACCGGGTCCAAAATGTGGAGCATATAATGATTAAGATGCTGAAAGTTATGAACGAGCAAGAAGACAAACTTGTCGATCAAGAGAGCCGGGCTCGACGGGAGAATCTAAGATTGTATAATGTTCCCGAAGGAGCAGAAGGATCATCGATGGTGAATTTTGTGGAGAAAGTACTTAAAGACTGTTTGGATCTCCCCGAGACCGCTAACATTGACATCGAAAGGGCGCATCGAGCCTTAGCGCCAAAACCAACGAAGGACGAAGAAAAACCTCGCTCAATATTAATAAGATTTGCCCGCTTTACAACCAAAGAGGAAGTTTTACGCAAAGCGTGGACCAAAAAGACGGTGCTTCTCGAAGGACGGAGAATATAGTTTGATCAGGATTATGCTCCAGCCATACTACGGAAGCGCAAAGATTATGCTGAAGCGAAACGAGTATTGAAACGACAAAACAGCAGATTTCAAACCCCTTTCCCCGCCAAACTGAGGGTGTTTTATTAATATGGAACTGTACTTTATCAGACGGCGGAGGACGCGACGGAGGATATGAAAGCCAGGGGATTTCCGATCACCAAGATTACACCGAAAGAGAGCCTGACGGAGCAGCTGTCACGGTCAGCGTGGAAAATGATGGGGATACGGCCGCAACCGCAGCTTGACGCGGATGAGCATCGGGAAAGAGCCATTAGAGACAAACTCCAGGTCTTCAGGAGGCGCTCCTCGTCCATTACAGAAGACCAATGAGCACACCAAGGTTGAAAATATTTCTAAGGGTAAGCTAAATTCGGCTTACTTTTCTCTTTTCCCTTACTAAATGAGGAAATACATCTGGAGAGACAGTTACTTTTGAGTTATGGACACACAGAACGTTCCGAGGGGCCCTCATCCCTTAGAGAGGAGAGGCTTCCCCCTAATGGTAGGTGCTACACAAAACACCTTACAGGGTCAGTTAAGAAAGACCCCTGCCTTGGAATCATGCATTAATTTTTTCTCGTATTCTGTTTTTTTGAGTTGTTGTTCTTTGTTCTGTTTGAGGGAGCTTGACCAATTATTTCTATTTTTAGACATCTATCTCACGTTACTAAGGAATGAGTAATAGATGCATAAAATGTGTCTCTTTTAATGTAAATGGGCTGACAAATCCAATAAAACGTAGCAGAATTCTAACCAAAATGAAAAAAGACCAGGCACAAGTGGTATATTTACAAGAAACCCATTTAAATGAAAATGAACATGAGAAATTAAGACGAATGGGATTTACAAATATGTTTTCGTCTTCGTATAAATCTGGCCGCAGGCGGGGGGTCATGATCCTGATCTCCAAAAATCTAAATTTTGAGAAATCTTTTGAAGTGAAAGATAAAGAAGGGAGATTTGTACTTGTGCGGGAAGTATAGATGGTAATTTAGTTACATTCATGAATATCTATGCTCCACCAGGTTGTGACCTGAGCTTTTTCAGAAAAATGATCAATGTAATGGTAACAGAAACACATGGTTTGTTAATATGTGGTGGGGACCTGAACATTCGTCTGCGGCCAGAACTGGACAGTTCCAATAGAAAGATTCCGGAATTAAATACTCTATACAAGAAAGTATCTACTCTTTTTGAGGAAGTTGGTCTGATTGACATTTGGAGAGATCTTTTCCCAACAAGGCGGGACTATTCACACTATTCAGCCTCACATTCTATTTATACGAGAATCGATTATTTCATAACTTTTGGGAAAGACAAAGATAAAATTCAATCTTGTGAAATAGGGACAATAGATGTGAGTGACCATGCACCATTGTATCTGCTAATTAATTTGAATCTGTGCCCTAAAGTAACCACCTGGAAACTGAATTCATACATACTTGAAGACCTTGAGGTTAAAAAACAAATTAAGAACGAAATAAAGGAGTTTCTTGACATAAACGATAATGGCGAGGTATCTCCCCCAATGCTCTGGGACACATTAAAAGCCGTTGTAAGAGGAAAAATCATAGCAATAGCTTCATATAGAAATGGAAGATCTACAAAAGAGGTTAAAAGAATTGGAATATAAACATAAACAAAGTCCATTATCAAATGTTTTGAAAGAATTAAAAACTATTAGAAATGAAATAAATAATTTGAATACACAAGAAATAAAGAAAAAATTAATGTTTTCGAAACAAAAATATTATGAAAGTGGTTCAAAATCAATGAAGATACTAGCATGGAAATTAAAAAAGAAAATTGCAGAAAGCACAGTGACTAAAATTATAGACCCAAAATCTGGAAAGATGATGACTAAATTAAATGAAATTCACAATGCATTTGAAACATTTTACAAAACACTATACGCTAAAGTCCCCGGAGGGAATGAAAAAGAGATCGATGACTTTTTGAACTCAATAGATCTACCAAGTCTCAGTGAAGAGCAGAATGAAAGGTTGACTGCTGAGATAACAGAAATGGAACTCAAGAAGGCAATCCTTAAAACGAACAAGTCACCAGGAGCAGACGGCTATACCGCAGAGTGGTATAAGGAATTTAAGAATGAGTTCATCCCTATAATACTCCCTACACTAAATTGGGTATTGAAAAAATCCCAAACACCACCAAGTTGGAAGGACGCGGTAATTACTGCTATACCTAAAGAAGGTAAAGATAAAACTGAATGCGGATTATACAGACCAATATCGGTTCTCAATATTGATTACAGATTGTTTACCTCTATAATGGCCAGACGGATGGAGGAATTTCTGCCCAAACTGATAAATAACGACCAAACTGGATTTATAAGAAACCGGCAGACACAGGACAATATACGCAGAACTCTTCATATCATAGAGCATATACAAAAATGTAAAGTGGAAGCTATACTTGTGAGCATTGATGCCGAGAAAGCGTTTGACTCAGTGAATTGGGATTTTCTTTATAGAGTCTTGCATACATTTGTCTTACACAATACCATTATTCAAACGGTTAAGGCCTTATATACGGATCCTACTGCTAGGATAAAAGTGAATGGTAAATGGTCACATTTATATAGCGCTTTTCTACCTTTTTTTTAAGGCACTCAAAGCGCTTTACATCAAGGAACCAGTCACCCATCCACTCACACATTCATACACCAGTGTACGCAGACACTGGGGGCCAGGTGGGTTAAGTGTCCTGCCCAAGGACACAACGGCATTATTCATCTGAAGGAGCTGAAATCGCACCACCAACCTGCGGGTCAGGGGATCTGACCACTCAACTACTCCATGTCTGGAGTGGGATTCGAACCACCGACCTTCGGATCAGAAGGCGCCCACTCTGCCAACTGCGCTACTGCCGCCCCAAAAAAGTGAATGGATACCTGTCAAGAAGTTTTACCTTGCACAGGGGAAATAAACAGGGGTGTGCATGGTCACCACTTCTGTTTGCGTTGTATTTGGAACCACTGGCCCAATTGATGAGACAAAATCAACACATCAAGGGTATAACTATTAAAGGAAAGGAGCATAAACTTGCTTGCTATGCTGATGACATACTAATTTACCTGAGACACCCTACAGAATCGTTACCTAAATTAATGCTATTGTGTGAACAATATGGTCAATTATCAGGTTATAAAATTAATATAAACAAAACTCAAACTCTTACTTTCTATTATAACCCACCAGCTGAAGTACTTAATAAGTATCCTATGATTTGGCAGGCTGAATCATTAAAGTATACCAAAAGACCAAACTAAATTATTTGAAGTTAATTATGTCCCTTTACATAAGAATATAGCTGAAGATTTAAAAAGATGGAACTTGATTCCCTATTTTACCTTATACTCACGAATAGAGTCTATTAAAATGAATGTCTTACCAAGATTACTATATTTGTTTCAGACTCTTCCAATACATATCGATCAAGGTCAATTTAATGAATGGGACAAAATTATATCACGATATATATGGGGAGGGAAAAGACCCAGAGTTAGTTTCAAAACTCTTCAATTACCCAAAGAGGAAGGAGGATGGGGTCTTCCATCACTGAAGGGTTATTACCGGGCAGCGCAGATGAAAACAGTAATCAATTGGTGTGATGTAAATTATGATGCCCACTGGAAAAGTATTGAGGAAAAAGTGTTTTCTTTCCCTATACAAGCTGTTTTGGCTGATCCAAAAATTCAAAAATACATAGACATTGTTGGTAATCCTTGGGTGGAGTGCACTCTTTCCGTGTGGAAAAATGTAGTGAGAGAATATAAATTGGACAAGGACATGGCGGTCTTGAAGTGGTATGCATTTGACTCTGACTTTTTACCAAACAAATTAGACTCAAATCTGGTCCTCAAGAGGGACGCCAACAATAAACAACCTGATCAAAGATGGTAAATTGATTAGCTTTGAAATATTAAAACACAAACATAATTTGGAGAAGCAAGATTTTTATCGATACTTGTAATTACGACATTACATAGATAGAAACATTTGCATGATATCTGAGATTAACAAGGACCTGGTACAAATGCTTAAGAACGCATATGATGGCAACACCACTAGGAAATTAATTTCTCTTCTGTATAGATTTTTGACAAATCATGCATCTCATTCAACTGGTTATGTTAAGGCTCTGTGGGAGAAGGAAGGAGGAAACGTCAGTGGAAATGTACTGCCTCACAGGCATGGAAGGAATTTGGATGGAAAACCTTGATTAGATACTTTATTACTCCATGTCAAAAGGCTCATTATGATGGAAATCCCCCTATTTGTTGGAGAAAATGTGGAAATCAACGAGCAAATCATTTTCACATACTGTGGGACTGCCCCCTAATTAAACAATACTGGAATGATGTTCATAGAACTCTGCAAGACATTTTCAAATGTACATTCCCCTTTGGAATAAAAACTGTGTTTTTTGGATGCATACAACAGGAATGGACTAAAAGGGACAAATGGCTTCTCAGTGCCTTGTTGATTGCTAGTAAGAAGTCTATAACTAAAAAATGGTTATCACAGGAAGTACCAAATCTGACAACAAGGTGGGAAATAATACATGACATTTATAAAATGGAAGAGATGACGAAAGTAAACAATAAGTATATCTGGTTTGTGTCACGTTGGGAAAAGTGGGTTGAATACACTAATCTACACAGGCCCAATTTTATTTAAGGAATGGAAATTTTTAAAAGTCGGTTTAAATGGTCTCTCCCCATGTTCTTATGTTCTGTTCTTTTTTTTCTTTTTACAAGGATGGGATGGTGAATTATGAAGGGAAAACTGATTTATGTACATATTTTGTACACATGTATAATGTCATTGTAATTGTTAAAACTCATAAATAAAGAATTTATAAATAAAGAAAAGCGTTCTATAAATAAAATTTGATTCGATGATTTGATGATTGATTAGTTCATCATACACTGTTTGCTTTGGTCCAAATTTATTTTTCACTCACCTATTTCAGTCTGAACATCCAAATTATTCACTCCAATGCGTTTGTAAGTGCTTTCCACATCTTTCAGAGCAGAGTTTACTATTACAGTTAAACTAACAACAGCTAGCATGCTAATGGCGCAATTCCGTTTTTTTTCCGACAATAAAATGCTCTATAATTAGACGCAGACAACATACGTCTCACAGAGCTCAAGAGTCAATCTCACCTGCTCAGGTAAAGGGGTGGGGCTTCACCTGCTCAGGTAAAGGGGCGGGGCTTCCCCTGTTCAGCTAAAGGGGCGGGGCTTCACCTGCTCAGCTAAAGGGGCGGGGCGTCACCTGCTCAGGTAAAGGGGCGGGGCTTCACCTGCTCAGGTAAAGGGGTGGGGCTTCACCTGCTCAGGTAAAGGGGCGGGGCTCACTCTGTGTCTTGTCTGTTCAGAGCCGCTCAGGCTGGTGGGAGGGGCCAGTCGCTGTGCTGGGACTGTGGAGCTCAAACACAGAGGAGAGTGGAGACGGATGGAGCCCAATCAATGTTCCCTCTAATTTTTCATGTGTCTGAGCGAACACAAAAGCAGAGCCTTGGACCATGTGAGCGACATCAGACGCACTGGGGCCACATCGGTGTCACACTTGTTTCAAAACCTGAGATCAGTGCTGTAACAGTCTTTCTTGGGCACTTTTCACAAGACTTCGTTGGCCTTCATCCATTAATGAAGCATCCCTGGATAGAATTCTGAATTTAACTTCTAGCAGGTAACTTTGAAAGCATCCAACAAAATGGGTGTAATTTCCTGGGATTTGGGGTGTTTTAGATCAACAAACTCAAATGTTATAGTAATACATTTTATCATCACGCAATAAGCTAATGGCAGGCCCTCCACACAAAAGTTACATAGTGGACCTTTAATCATACATTATGATTACAGGCTACTTCTTGTTTATCATAAGAAAACCTGTGGCACAGTTATGTTAACCTGTGTAGTTCACATGCTGCTGATCACTTGTGTCTAAATCTTGTCAGTGTTTCTCTGTGAGCTGCACTGTCCTCCTCCTCTCTCTGATCACAGTCCCTGGACTACAGCGCCCCCTGTCTATGAGCTGCACCGTCCTCTGCTCCTCTCTCTGCTCACAGCCCCTCAGCTATAATTTGGTTTAGGTAGAATTAATAATAAAAAATGTATATCATCACGATATGTTCAAATCAGGGTCATGGTGTTTTCTCCTCCAAAGCATTCACAGTTTTCTGATGCATTTTAACATAAAGACTTACTACATCCAGCAACACTTCTGCAATATTCATTTAATTCTGTAACCTGCTTACATTTCCTGTGGAAGCCTCTGGACAAAGTAATCTGTGTGCCATGTTTAGATCCTAAGCCTATGTTTCAGATAGGCCTGATAAATGATAATATGATAATTTACAATTAACTCTTGACTAAGGATGTCATTGATTAGACTTTACTGTAGCTCTGACACAACAAGTCAGTCTTCAAAGCCTAAATAAACTTTCCGTTAGTGGCCATTCATTTTCATTCTTCCAGTTTTCACTTGGGATTATTCTGTGCATAAAGCACTTAACGTCTCGTTACGCACACGGCTAATTTACATATCAATACACGTGAAAACTGTGTGAAGCGCTAAACTTTGTAGAAGCGCTGTGCTCTGATTGGTTCATGATTCTTCACTGGTGCTGAAGACAGTGATGAAGAATCAGTCTGAGAAGTCTGTGTCCCGCTGCACACGCCGCTCATGCCGCCGCCATGTAAAGACGCGCCGAGACAAGTCAGATCCAAAATGAATGAACTCAAATCAAGTTTGTCATCATGAGTTTTAAGAGTTCGGGGTTGGGTTGATTAAATCTCCAAAAGTGTACAGCCTGACCCTGGATTAAGTTTGTGTCTAATGTGATGGTTTGACTCCAGAGGAAATATTTTAGTGGCACTACTTTACTGTGCGTCTGCGTGCCTTCTGCACAGCGTACTACCACCAAATGTTTTAGGGGTCCGCAGTAATGGGCCGTAATGCCTCATAAGAAGTACGAACTTTGTTGGTGCGCCTCATGACCCTTAATGCACACTGACTCCGGTCCGGTTGCGGTGCGGAACGGGAGCGGTTTCACTGCGACATTTGTGTCACACTGACTGCGGTCTCTGGTGCGGTGCAACTGTGGGAGAGAGTGTGGAGGCTGCTAGTTTTTGCCTGTACAGGGTTTTTCCTTCGCTTTGAACGTCGTTTTCATTTGGCTTCCAACAATGGGTAAGTGTGCAGTACATCGCTATGTTTATGTAGATTTGATCATGTCCGGTTTGTATTGTTATTGTAACGTTAACGTAACTGTACATGTCTTCATTGCTGGACGTTAACGTAACTGTACATGTCTTCGTAACTGTACATGTCTTCATTGCTGGACTATTGTTAGTCCCCAGAGTCTCTAAAAGCACAGTAGGAGGTCGAGCATTTAGCTACCAAGCTCCTGTGTTATGGAACCAGCTCCCTGTTCATGTAAAAGAGGCCGACACAGTCTCTACATTTAAGACCAGCTCAAAACGTTCCTCTTTGAAATAGCTTATGGTCAGGCCAGTTAGGAACAGAAATAAAAACCTACAGTTTTAGCTACGCTGCCCTTGGAGCAATTCTGCTGGAGAAGTATGGAGCTGAACACTGTCCTCTGGTTCTTCCTACTTTACCATCAACAATATTTAATATTACTTCAACTGTAGTCTGTTCATTGCTGTTCACATGTTTCTCTTTCTCTCCACTTCCCCCGGGGAGTGGAGACTGTTTCAGGCACTGCGGCGGCTGCTCCAGTGACGACCCCCCCCACCCCCATCTGTCTGGAGGATCGATCTCTACACTGGACGATCTATGCTCCACCCGCCTGGAGGAACTCCCTCAACCCTGGATTAGCCATACCTCGTCTGCCTGGACGAACTCCATCTACTTAGATGAACTGTTCCTCATCTCCTGCTGGAGGATCTCTCTACACTGGTGGACTGCTCCTCGTCCTCCTGGAGGATCTCTCTACACTGGTGGACTGCTCCTCGTCCGCCTGGAGGAACTCTTTAAAGCCACCTCCCTCTTGAGTGGTTCTGGTTCAGTCCAAGTGGATGTCAGTCCTAGTTCATCTGCAGCCTGTCCGTCCGTGGGAGTAGGATCTCTCCTTCACTGTGGTTCTCCCTGAGGTTTCTACTTTTTCCGTGGGGTTTTGTAGTTTTTCCTGAAGGAGGGTCAAAGGACAGGGGCATTCTGGGACAGTTATCTGAACTGCTTTTACCTGTGGCCCATCGAGGCAACTGTTGTTGTGATTTTGGGCATTAGAAACATAAATTGATTTGATTTGATTTGATTCATTTAACGTTACGAGCGCTACAAGACGGTCCAAGCTCACGTTGTCAACAACGTGATAATTTTTGGATTCAACAAGTCATAACACAGCAACTATAAGTTTTGTCGCAAATGCAATTCGTATTTTGTTAGGTTTCTATTGATATCGTGCTATTGGCTTCCGACACAAGTTTTTTCTGTCCCATAAAAGTCTGCTATTCTCAGATTTTTCACTACTTCGCTACATTTTTGACCCTGTCCGGTCTTATTTGTTAGACATTTCACTTAAAGTTTACCGAATTTTTACCTTAATATATATAGGTGTTAACATAACAGGTTACTGGTGCCCGACAGCTATTTTATTTTACTTATTTATAACGTTGACCCACTTATATTTACTATTTGCATACAGCACCCTTTAGTGGGCGTTTTTCCTATTTGTAAAGGAATATTTTAATCAAATTATTTATAACATATTAACATAGATGTGTTTCTTAGCTGGCAAATCCATAGATGTGTAATATAAGACACAATATATGACACAATGTCTTACATAATTTAAGTTATAATGTGTGTTAATGAGTTACAATGATTATGTTCAAGTATGTCTTGTTATTGTTGTGTTATTTATTATAAATTCACTATCCAAAGATATTGTCTTTATTCTCATCTTAGTTCGTATGAGCAGAAGAAAGGCGTTTGCTGCTGCTCTTCTTCTCGCAATAAAGCAGAAGAGGAGAGAACAAAAGAGATGTTTTTGGGTTCATCCCATAAATCAGAAACGACAAGTGCAGGGTGATTTTCATAATCTTGTTGCTGAACTCAGACTGGACGAGCAACGCCATCACAAGTACTTCAGGATGAGTGCAGAGCAAATGGACCAAGTTCTCTCCATCATTGGCCCTAAACTGACCCGACAGTCAACCAACTACAGAGCTTCCATCGAGCCCAAACAACGTCCATTGTGGCAATACAATTGATGCTAGGCCCGGTCGCCTTGCGTGACCCCGCGAAACCGGTCATGACGCGATGACGTCAGAGACCGCTGCGGCGTCCGGCAAAAATAGACTTCTTGCGGATTCTTTCCGCAGACCCGCGGCCGCAGAGCTCCGAGGTCGGTGTGACAGGGCGCATTGATTTTAAGCACTTTCTAAGTCTTGCGGGACCCACACGGGACCCGCAAGACGTCCCGCGCGGGTCCCGAACCGGAGCCGGACCGGAGTCAGTGTGCATCAGGCGTAAGAACAAGAACAAAGTTCGTACTTCTTATGAAGTATGAATTGGCCTTTACTTTCACCCCTGATGGGGAGCACGAGTCTTCGCGGTAATTTGCGCTATTCTAGACGCATAAAGTCGTCAGCTGTTTGTGCTCAAAACTCAGTGAATACGAGGCGGGTTGGTCCAGAAGAAAGACTAGTTAAAAGCTCATGGGATGTAGAACTTTAGTTCCCCCGGAGCCTTTGATTTGGCGCTTTGTGCTGTTTATGATCAGGCGTGTTCAGGTGCACGTCACTGTGTGTGGCTCGCGCCTCTCCCTCTTTTCCTCTCTCTCTTTTTCTCGTGCTCAACTTAGATTTTCTCTGCGCGATGCCCCTGGGAGCTGTGCACAATTGTGCACGCGCGCAGCTTAGAGGGAACAGTGCCTGTCACCCACGCCCCCTTTTTAATATGGCCCCCATTTGCCTGAAGAAGGCCGGAGGCCGAAACGGTGCTCTGTGTATAAATTTAGTTTTTGCAAGGGTTGACAGTGAGCAGGACGCCTTCTTTATCACTGACCCATATTTTCTAAAAATCTATTTACATTTTGTAAAGTCCATTATCACAAGATTTACACATGAGCTCCTGTGCCTTTTACTCCACTTTTTTGACAGCTGTAAAAATACAGTACATCATTTAATCCACTTCTGTTCTAACTAAAAATATTAAATTTGAAGAAAATGCCCAAGATTTTACTTTTGTTTTTATCATATGAAAAAGCAGATTCACAGAGGGGATGAAAATGTCAAAATGGCCAATTTTTCATACAAAATATAAATATTGGCTGAATTAGTTTTTTCCTTTTATTACAGTTTTGGACACGTCAAAGATCAGTAAAAACATTGTCTTTGAAGTTTTTGGGCAAAAACAGGTTTGTTTTTTCTCCCGCTTGTCCAGTTTTCCCCCATTGACTTCCATTATAAACTTTTTTTTTTCTCTGTAGTGACGTTGTAAAAGTATGATTTTCTGATCATCTGGGTTTTTTCCTTTTCAGAACAGATGAAATATGTTGGGGTTTTTTTTGTTTGTTTTTTTATGAACAGATTTGGACGAATGTGCACGTTTGAGTGTAGTTTGTATTTCAAGTGCTTTTCTAACTGTACAGCTTTCCCCACTTGAAAGGAAGGGCCTCACAGACCAGGTTCACTCGGGTTATTCTTCCAAAAGATGAAAAACCTTCTACACAAATAAGAGCAACACCGGCAAATTTAAAATTCTGATAAAGATAAATATTTACAAATTAAGGGCTAGATTTTTGGAGCATGTTTCCCCTTAAACCAAAGTAAACTCCAAATACACTCTCCCAATACAACCTGCACCCCGCCCCCAGGGGAGGACACGCCCCCCACACACCTGCACCCCGCCCCCAGGGGAGGACACGCCCCCAACTCACCTGCACCACACGCCCCCGACACCCCTTTCCCCCCTCGCCCCAGGGGAGGACACACCTCCAGGTGAGGACACACCCCCAGGGGAGGACACGCCCCCAGTAGCCTCCTAAATACAAACACACACTCCTGTCTAAAGTTCCAGAGGTGTAAACAATGGCACTTAATAGTCGTGTTTCCACTAAACCTGGTCCAGACCGGAGCAATGTCGAGAAGAGACTCGCGCACCAGGTGACCACGCCCCCAGTCCAAACATACAGCTGACCAGGCGGTGAGTACAGCCATTTGTTAAAATTGTAAAAGAACACGGTTAAAAATATCAACTCAACTTTAAAGTCAAATAACACCTCAAATTAAAAGTCAGACAGACTCGGGTGCGTCTGGGTTCTGGGATTGGCTGTCCCTGGCTCTGCCGCCTGCGGTCCCTCTGATGCCTAGGCTGGGGTCCTTGAGCGGCTAGGGTCAGTGCTGGATCGCTGTTCTCCGGGGCCGCTCTTTCTCTGGAGGTGACTCCGCTCGCCTCTGGGGGGGATCTCTGGCATGGCGTCTGTTGGTTCTGGGGTGGTGGCTGATCTTAGACCTGGAGCATCTGACTCTAAAACCCAGCCCAAAACCCTGATTGGACGAGGGACACACCACGAGAACTGATCACTCTACGTGGGGCCAGCCTTGGAAGAGAGTGTCCAGAGTTAAATGGCCGAAACACTCGATGACACCAAGGTCTACTGCTGAAGATGTGTTCCAAATTCTCACTAACCTTAACTTTAAAATCTCCAAAAATAGGGCAATAAAACAGGCTGAACAACGTTCATGTTTCATAACCCCAAACCTGACCTTCACCCTAACCTTAGCCATTGAAGACACATGCCAAACAGGCTGACAAAATATGACAACAGAAGGGGCTGAACAAGGCCTTTTACCACATTATACACAACATTGATTCACATATGCTTCAGATTTCACCTTCACTTAGACAGTGCTTAAAGGAAGGCTTTTCCACTCCACCTCCCAACTGGTCTCCTTTAAGGCCATACGTCTGAAAGAAGAACTGTTTGTCCATTGGCCAAGATCCACCATGAAAAATTGCTGGCTGGACTTACAATGTTCTCCTACCACATACATGGGCCAGTGCCAACCCTTTCATTCTCTACTCCAAACTGTCCCTGTCCTCAGCTCGGGTCATCATGATATTTACAACACCTAACCCTAATCATTTGGAGATTATTTGATCTCATACCACTTATTTGGGAACATTAAACATTTACAATACTTACAATAATACAGTTTGACTCATTAATTAACAGTTTTATTAAATGATATCGTTCTGTATGGCAGAGGAGTAGCAAGTAGCAGAAGAAGAAGAAGCAGAAATTATGCAGTCCAGCTTTTGCTTATGTCCACCAGCTCCATGCCATCGCAGTATGATCGAGGCCGCGGCACCCTCACCTGTGTGGGACACAAGAACGATTCATTAAAATGGGCTCTGAATTGAACAGGAGAAAATAGGGGCATATAATAAATAAATAAATACATATACCAGTACTTAGTCTACACTAAATACTAATGGCTTGGCGTGTAATATGAAAATACAACATTAAATTGATTCTTTTAATTACTGACTGAGGTTCAGAAGCAGGACCACACCTCAACCTCCTCCTCCTGCCAGCTACTCCTCATCCACGATTCGAACCCACGATCTCCTTATTGAGAGGCAGAAGCTCTAGCCGCTCTGCCACCGTGCACCCCCTGGCTTCCTCATCATAAGCTTAATCAAAGTTCTATATTGATTAATTCCTGCGTGTTTTAGTCATTTTGTATTGTCTAAGGAGCTCAGTGCTCAGAAGTGCTCAGGAAATTCTTGTTCCTGTCACCTTTTGCTCGCATCTGTGTTGGGATCATTTGAACAATTATGACTCAGAGTAACACGTGGACTTTTAAAATGTGACATACACTAAATAAAAACATGTTAATCAAAATCCACTGCTTGCTATGGTGTCACTACAAAGAGGTGGGGATCATCAGTTCTGTAGTTTTCAACAGAAAGTCAATGGACCTGTTTCTATAAGCCATTTTAGATCAACATTGCAATATACAATGAACAAAACGTTACATGATTAACTTATGTTGCAATTCAAACCTGACAAAAAAATATCTCCTTTAAAAATACTATAAAGGTGGACTAATGTAAAGGCAAGAGGGACACTGACCACAGGGGCCTGCTGCCTGGAGAGCTGCTGCAGCAGGGGGAAGGGGCTCCACTGGATGGGCTCCACGGGCCAGCTGCACACAGACAGGTCACTGGCCTTCCCCGAGTCCAGAACACCATCCGCCAGGCTCAGGTCGCTGCCCCGACACGTGTACTGGAAACTGCACCAGCCAAACAGTGTTAGTTTAACGGGTCTACTCATGAGTATACACAAGAGTCAGGCTTTTTAAATAACTTGTGGATACCTTGAATGAATAGAAACCTTTACTACCCCAAGGGGAAATTGTTAAAATCACAAAATAAAGCCAAGGAAAGACATAAAGACCACATAAGGACATGTATACGTTTTCAAATTGAATTTGTACAAAGGCAAGAAGGCGCGTGGTCTTTATGAACCTGTGCGCTCTTATCCGAGAGGCGTCTGGCTGCAGACCTTAATCCAGAGTCGCCTCTCCGCAGACCTTAACCAGGAGGCGCCCACGTGACCTGCCTTAACCCAGAGGTTCCTACCAGAGCCCGGATGTGTCAAAAATAACCAATATCAACACACGGCACCTTATGTTTTTAATTCAATCATTCCTCTTCTTGTTCATTTATAACTAGGTAGAAATTAAATTCAATATTAGTCTCTCCGCTGATTAATTTGAACAAAATGTGATGATTAGAATTTGTCTGGTGCTGTGAAGTGTATATTTAGATATTACAGCACCACACGCTCTTTACGTTATCACTTCTAATTGTATGTGTTTCAATCAAACTTCAAGTGTTTTTAAATATAGTGTTTATGGCGCTGAAGTGGAGTTTTAAGTAACATGTTATGAAAAACTAGGGCTGAAGTTTACTGTTGATCACAAATTTAACGTGAATTTTTAGAAATAGATCCATCGTCAATAATAATGGAGACTGGAATCTGACAATGAAGAACACGAGGAGGAGCTGGAGCTTTTTTAAAATCTTATCTTACGTTTGTGTGGAAGACGTGGACACTTTATGAAGAAGTGGTGGATGGGAGGGGCTTTGTGTTTTGTGAATGTAATGAGACGAATGAGTAATGCATGTAATCTTTCTTTCAAGTTTTTAATTTTTTCAATACTGTTTTTTTCTGATTTTCTGATTATAATGTTCAATATTTTGATTTATCGTACAAGTTTGTTGAGCCAAAACCAAACAAATAAAGACATGGTTAATCATTTGTGGATCAGAAGAGATTTACTGTTAATAAAAGAAATATCTGTGGTCACAGAGGCCCAGCATCTGAAATTATGACGACAGCGCCACCTGTATTTTAATTTGGCATTTCTTCATAACAATTTTCAGCATACAGTGCTTTCAATATTTCCATAAACTGCCAATCTTTCATTCAGTTTGAATGTTTTCTGATTGTTTTTAAACATATTTTTACTAACCTCTTACTTAGGTTAGTAAAAAGTCATATTGTAAGTAACGGCGTAACCTTTTTAAAATTTTCGTCCACGCAATGTGTACTTCTGGACCTGTGGGTAAAGGCGCCTCCTGGTTAAGGTCTGCAGCCCTGCAACTCTTGTCTTATCCTGCAGCTGGTGATAAATGCTGCGGCTGAAATTGAACAAAGATGCCCCGATGTGTCAAGTAGCCTCACCTCACTGGATTTAGAACACGTAAAAAAGCAGCATTCAATGTACAGGCAGGGTAAGCGGGAAATCACACATTTTAGAAATAAAAATAAGTATTATGTAGTTTTGGCTCATTGGAAAACACAGACAATGAATGGTATTGGGAGTGAGACAATTGGGAGTGTACGTATGTATGCATGTATATATCAGAATCAGAATTACTTTTATTTATCCCCAAGGGGAAATTCTTTTTGTTACATGTGCAACCGACCAGTAGTGACAGTAAAGTATTATAAACAAAATAAGATATATATAAAGTAAGAATAAAATACAATAGCTCTATAGTGATCAACCCCATTTAACTTAACTTATAAAGTTAACTTAACTTATATATGGCCGAGTTTTCCCACCAAGTCTTCCCACCTGTGAAGTATTTCTCCCCAAAAAGTATTGCAATTATTTTGATTCAATGATTTTGAAGTATGTTTGGAGTCATTGTTCTGCTGGAAGACCCATGATCTTGGATTCAAACCCAGCTTTCTGACACTGGGCATTACATTGAGACCCAGAATCCTTTGAGAATCCTCAGATTTCATGACGCCTTGCACACAGCCAAGAAACCCAGTGCCAGAGGCAGCAAAACAACTGCTAAACTTTCCTTTGAACCTCCTCCATGTTTGACTGTCTGGTCCTGTGTTCTTTTCTTTGTAGGCCTAATCTCTTTTCGGTGAATAGTAAAATGATGATGAGCCTGGGTCTCCTGCCATAGTATTTAATTTCATTCAAATTTCGACTTTCGAGTTTCGAGTTTACGGTGACACTGATGCACCCTGAGCCTGCGTTATCTTTCTATTATCTGGTTTCTTTCTTAAATTGTCCTCTTCTAGCCACGTCCAGGAGATAGGAGCTACAGTGCCATGGATGTTGCACATTGTGGGACATCAAGATCTCTGGATATGGACTTGTAACCTTGAGATTTTGGTTCTCCAGTCCTCAGACAGTTCTCTTCTCCTCTTTCTGTTTTCTGTTTCCTGTTTTCCATGATTGCCCACACCTGTCACTTGTCCCAGGTGGGTTTAAACATGTATCACTACTTTAAGCAACTAGTTATTTATCTACAATTTTGAAAGGGTGTGAATAATTTTGCGACCCAAACTGTGTATATATATATATATATATACTGTATATATATAAATATATAAATATATACATATTTCTTTCTCCTTTTTTTCTGACGTTCTCCTGATGTTGCCATCACTTGGTATCACCACTGTAGCATAGCCACAGAAGGTGCAGGGAAATGTCTCTACCTGCGCCGTGTTATTTTTGTTCCTTTTATGAATGAAAGGCGGGTCCGAGTGCTCGCGGACACGAACGCTTATCAGGGGTTACTACAGGTGCAAGGGGAGGAGACTCTGGGTGTTGGAACCTCTGAAACCCGTGAAGCGACCCTTGCTGCCTTTTATTTATGAGTTTACCGCGTCAGAAGCCGGAGCTGGCACAAACCGGCGGGTGTGTGCACTTTGGATGTACTAAGACATCCAAAGGTGGATTATACTTCTTCCGTTGCATTATACTTATTTCGTTGGATTATATTGTGTCAGTCTGTATCTGGAAGTCCCGCAGAATCTTCGCCCGCTGGTCTATGGAGTGGCAGGATTAAGGAGGTGATTGAAATCAGAAAGCGAGGCACTGACAGCATCAACCGCGACGACGGAGCTTTCCCTCTGTCCCACACATGGGACATGCTACTCCAGAGACCACCGGGCGGCAGGAGGCGTGGTCAGTCTGAGGAGGTGTGGTCAGTCTGAGTCCATCAGGCTGACACATCACCACCGCTGGTGACAGTTCTGAAGATGGCTCACAGTTAAGCAGCCAAAACATCTCAAACAGGTAAATACATCTCCTATTTAATTGTCTTGAATCATAATTTAATCTAAAATCAAATCTTTGTCAAGTCTGTCTCGGTACTCTAAAACCAGACTGACATTCTTCAGAAATGTTGTGTGTGTTTGAAAATATAATTAAGCTGAGTAAAAACATTTTTTTTCTATACTTTTGCTTAAAAATCAGTAAAATCTTGCTCTTCTTCAGCAGAGGCCTCACCACCGCCACTTTAAAGGCAGCGGGGACGACCCCTGTCTGAAGAGAGCAATTCATCATGTTTAAAAGCTCCTCTCCTCTTCCATCCTCTGGGACGGAACTGGATCTAAAAGACATGTGGTGGGCCTCACTGAGGAGAAAACTTTATCAAGCATCTCAGCATTAACCAGGAAAAAACCGTCCAAAGATCAAATCAAATCAAATCAAATCAATTTATTTTTCTAATGCCCAAAATCACAACAACAGTTGCCTCGATGGGCCACAGGTAAAAGCAGTTCAGATAACTGTCCCAGAATGCCCCTGTCCTTTGACCCTCCTTCGCGGCGAGGAAAAACTACAAAAAAAAACCCATGGGAAAAAGTAGAAACCTCGGGGAGAACCACAGTGAAGGAGAGATCCTACTCCCACGGACGGACAGGCTGCAAAGACAATCAGATGTGTTAAAAACAGAACTTTAACTAGATAACATTTTCATGTACTTGCCGCCATTTTTTACTTGCCCGACACCCAGATTAACTTACTTACTTACTTACTGGTCCATTTAACCAAAATTGTATTAAATACGTAAGAATATGAACAAGCCTATAAAACATTGTTTGTCATTTGTTTGTTTGTTTGTTTAATATGGATACCCACATTTTTTCCTCAGAGGGAAAGTTAAAGGTTTAGATTCAGGCAAGTGTCACACTAATTGTTATCAATACATTTTAAAACAAAAAAAATGATGTGATTATTTATGATGAGATCCAGCCTTGGAATCAACAATTGTTTTATTTCCATTACAATGTGAGTGTCGTTCCCTTACACAAGAGCCACTTGGTTTCACTGAGAAAGAAATACTCAGTGTCACAATAAAAAACCTTAATCTCTGAACATTATTCAAATAATTAGGTCATGTAAGGCCGATTTAGGCTACAAATTAAGTAATTATCACATTATACCATGTAATAGGTTTTTAAAGATTTTTAAAATGTTTTTTAGATTTCTCAAGCAAAGAAAAAAACCAATTAGTTAGGACATATAACTAAAACTCAATATCAGTTTCAGTTCCTACTTTAGTGCCACAACACTCAACTCTCACACAATAACATTTGTAGATGGTAGATTTAGTTTTCTCACATAAGTGTACCAAGAAATAAGTCGATAAGATCCCATTCCCCATTTACTTGAAGGAATATTTAACCATTCAATTTAATTCAAGTTCCCCTCTTTCCCATAATAAACGCCTTTGTGAGCTCTGTAAACCTGCACGTAGTAAAACTCTGAGGCACAACAAGCTTAAGCAAACAATGACATTAACAATAAAAAACAATTATTTGGTTATTCACAATTTTTGTTGATGCTTACAAATGATGTTAAGTTAGTCACTGGGACTAGTTTGGATCAGGTATAGAGCGATTATTTTCTTATTAATTAACCTGTTATTTAAACAATACTCTTTTATGACTTATAGTAGAGCATTTTGTTCTCTATAAATATTAGATTGTGTTGCTTTTATTAGTTATATTTAACATAATAAAAGTATGTGTTCTTTTTTTAGGAACATTGCTGAAATAATAATATAATATACAACAGTTATAGGTTTGAAAAGGGCAAGCACAAAAATCTGCAGAAGTATACAAATGTTAATTTCGATAGCCACGTTAATACTTGAATTATTAAACAAATAATTAAACAAAATGCTAAACTGCAGTTTAGGATTATTAATTATGTGACTATTTTAATTTATTATTTGAAGACCGTAAGCGCAGTCCAACTGTAACAGCAGAGCTTTGGTCTGTGCAGTCAGTGTTTGATGAACAGCTGTCAGAAATACAAATGTACCATTTGCGCTGCAGCTCGGGTACAGTTCACGTGTACAGCCTGCGGTGATGAGCGCGCACTTTCCACGCTGCAGTCCACATATATATTCTGCCGTGCCACACGTGTGGACAGTTCGTGGTGCGCCTGTGAATGGCACCTGCATGTGTTGCTCCCCTGAGAAATATTCTCCTGACTGGTGATAGCGTGGCATGGCACAGACGCGTAAAGTCCGTCTGGCTTGTTCAACATGAGAAGCGCGTTCTTGTTTTACTTTCCACAGTTTACATGGTGTCTCTTTTGGACAGAAATCTATCTCTGGATGCTCTGTATGTGTGTCTCACAGGGGCGCCGCTGCACTCCAGCGTCCAGTCCAGAGCGCACCTGTATCTGTTAGATCTGCTACATTATTTTATAACTTTGTTGAAGAGGCGACGCATCGATGCGCCCAAAGTGCGTTTTAAAATTTTTTCCTTGTCAACGACATTGCCGCTATAAACAGGTATAGCCTTTTCGAGTTTAGCTCCGCGTTGGTCGCTCTTCTCATCGCTGTTGGCGCACTATTGGATGAAGGAGGGAAAAGTGTGGAGCGAAAGAGGTTTGAATGGTTCCGCGCTCAGCGAGTGCACGTGTGGCCTCGGTACTGCCCCGGTGAAATGTTTTCCAGAACCATGGCCTCAGATTTGGAGGTGTTGATCCTCAACCCAGCCGCTTCACAATCTGCTGCAAACCTTCCCAGAGCATGCTGCAGGTACTGGCTTGATGTCTGACTTACTGCCGACAATGCGAACACAGCTCCTGCTCCGGTCTTACAGGGACCAGACAGCCCTTAGCAAAGGGCCCCGGAACCCATACTCTCGAAGCACTCCCCGCTGGTCCAGTGTTCCACGACCGGGATGAAAACCACACTGCTCCTCCTGAATCCGAGGTTCGACTATCGGTCGGATTCCCCTCTCCAGTACCCTGGAATAGACCTTACCGGGGAGGCCCAGGAGCGTGATCCCCCTGTGATTGGAACACACCCTCTGGTTCCCTTCTTTTCTTTTTAAGTGCCCAGATGAAAGTTGTGATAAGTAGAGGAGCACCCTGTATTTCCAAAACTGTTGTTTCAGTTGTTATTTGTTTTTATTTTGTTCTTCATTCATGATGGACAAATGTAGAGTAGTGTGGAAAGATTCAAACAATCATTGGCCCGAGCCAGTAAACTGGCGAGGGTCATTGTTCTTCGTCGGTTTCTTCTTCTTAATTTTCCTTTTTTTTTCCCTACAAATGATCTCATTTTTCACCCAGTAAACATGCACAAAGAGTCTTCAAACCGGGTATTGTTGTAATCGCAATTGAAGAAAAACGTCTGACCCGACTCGAACAAACAGCACCGGCCAGCTGCAAGAAGTCGTTCAGCAACAGACTGTTACTGCCACAGACACAGGAAATCATTCTGCTGTCACCATCAAACTGTATCACTCTGTAAATTATCATCACATCATTTAAAAATCATTGTGCAACTGTCAGTTCACTTGTATTGTCCAATTTCAAGTACACTTTTTTAAACTGTACATGATCATGAAATATTTCATAAGTATAGTGTTTGTTCATAATGGGGGTAGTTTAGGTTTAGTCTTATTTTTTATCTTATTTGAACCTCTAAGAATTCCCCCTTAGGGATGATAACAGTAATTCTGATTGGGACATATACCTTGCAGGCTTCAGAATAGAGTGCCTTGAACACAACACAGGCCTGGTCTTGACACTAACCTGTGTGGGTAGATAGTGCGGATGTGAGTGCCTGGGCTGGGGCAGGTGGATGGCAGGGAAAGGCTGTCGTCATGGTAACAGCAGGGCCTCTCCAGCGCCCTCAGATGGAGGATCTCAGTGGAGCGGGTGAAGGCAGGGTTATCCAGGGAGTCTGCTGAGCCAGCCCAGGAGCGCAGCCAGAAGCGCCCAGACAGCTCGTCAAAGTGGTTAAACCTGCAGTAACTTAGCAACACACAAATACACTGTGTATTTCACTAATCACAAAGGAAATTAGCTATGCAAATTGGATTGTACATACATTCATGCAAGTACATTTTCATTCACTTGGCTCTTTGTAAATGGCTAAAGACGTGTAAGCCAATTGCCTCAGATATACATGATTGTTTAAATACTATGCCGTACATTGTATAACACTGGCATTAAGTTACCTAGTAAAAGTGGTCCTCGTAAATCCATGAGTATTGAGAGCTTCCGTTTCCTTTGGTTTATTATCTAAGCAAGGGTACAGTTATACGTTAAAAGCTACCTTAGGTTTACACCCTTGCCTGTTAGTGCAGCCAACCGCAGAGGACATCACCATTTTACTTGCAATATCAATCAAATCAGCTAATAAATGGGTTTAGTTTAGTTTTCAATAGAGTTTCCATAATTTGACTGTACACAAACGGTGCTTCTGCCGTCCGTCATGGCAGAGTGAGCCTGACGCCACATGCAAAGGGTCAATTTTTACCCATTCTTTATCTGTCAAAACAAAATGACCTTCTCTTTCCCTTGTAATTTTAACATATTTCATATCATATTATTAACATGTTCAGATTGTTGCGTTTATTGTTAATGCCTGGTGGCCCATTGAGGCAACTGTTGTGATTTTGGGCACTACAAAAATAAACTGCATTGAACTGGATTGAAACCTTTAATTTAGATATTATTCCTCTTGAAAGTTCTGATTTATATGCCTTAATAAAAAAAAAATGAATTTGTGGTGCCACACACAGCTGAGTGGATGTGGTGTGGTGTGAGGCAATTTGCAGGGCTGAGAGATTCAATCTGACTTCGACTATTTATTGCATGTCATTCCCCAGTCTCCTACCCTTTTCAGACTGTGCTATAATATGGCAGTTTCTTGTTATCCTTCTATGCATCTATTCATCCTCAAAGAGCGCTTAACCTTTTTCCTCGTTTTCCTTTGTTTTTGGACCCAGCTAAGCTCTCACTTTGCCTGCATGCATTTTGCTTTGTTTGAATTCATTAACACAGTTTTGTTGGATGGAATGAGAATCACTTGTGCCGCAGAGGGTAGCGCCTTTATTTTCAACCAGTGTGCCGGGGAACTGAAGTGTGCCTTGAGGTATTGCCAGGTGTGCCTTGGAAAAATGTCCAATTTGAGTTAACAACTTTACACATAGACTTAATTCTACCATTTGCCATTTTAGAGTGTGCTGAACATAATTCTGTGCCAAAAAGAAAGGCAAACAATCACTATTGTCAAATTTTAAGAACCAGACAGTGTCGCAGACAGTCTTTGTCGCATTATAAACTGTACGACATTTTCTTATACCTTTTAGTATAAGTTTTAGTCCGGTTTGGTTTGTTAATATGTTTTAGTAGGTGGTGTGTTATGGTATATTTTTTACCAAAAAAGGTGTGCCATGTTTCAAAAAAGGTTGAAAAACTCTGCTGTAATGTATATAATTGCAATACCTGCATACAAGTGATTACTACTATGTTTTAGATTATGACCAATTGAATTTATATAAATTGTAAATAGTAGTGTTCCAAGGACAGACCCTTGAGGAACATCTTTATTGAGATAAGAACATTCTGATTCAACCCCGTCAACAAAAACAGAAATCTATTTGTGAAGTAATCTGCAAACCACTTTTTAGCATTAGTATCAAACCCAATAGCATTCAGCTGATCCAACACAATACAATGATCTACAGAATCGAAGGCCTTTGATAAATCAACAAAAAACAGCACATTATTTATGATAGTCCAAAGCAAAAGCAATATCATTTATAATATAATTTTATCATATACTATCCTCTGGTTCTTCCTACTTTACCTATCAACAATATTTAGCTTGAGCTGGAGAACCCAGAGAGAACCCCCAGTAACATGGGGAGGACATGCAGACTCCTAATTAAAATGCTGATGTATTAAATTCAGTGTTATAAACACATTACATTAAATACATCAACATTAAAATCTATGTAAAACAACCGCACACTGCCGAGGTGGCCTCCAATGCTTTCATCTTAGTTCTAAACACATCCAGAGTCAGTCAATTTCCTGGTTTTCATTGAAAGATTAAGAATAATTGAAAGTGGCTCTGTAACAAAATCTGCTACCAACTTTAAAAAGTAAGGCTCCACTAAAAGGTACAAAATTAAAATTGTCTCCATTAAACATTGGGGATTCTACACAGCGATTCATTGAGGAAGTGCCTGCAGAGTTAAACAAGAAACCAGATGACACAAAATTAAAGCAATTCAAGTGCAGGAAAAGACTGAGATATTTTATTCAAAGAAAATATTCCGATTTTGCCTTTTTGATAAGAGAGGTACATTTAAGTCGTTTGAAAACAGACCAATCAACAGAAGAATCTATTTTTCTGGCCTTGTCCCATGCCTAACCCTTTTACGCTCATGTAAGGTATCTGCCAATTCTGGTGAAAACCAGTGATTTTCTTGTCCCTTCACTCTGCAGTTGCTTAAAGGCGCATGTTTGTTGACAATTTCCAGTTTCAAATAAAACTTTCCTTAAAAAATGTCCAAGCTAACTCTACATTTGGTAGTAGCTCTATATGTTCCCATTTCACAATTGACAAATCATGATGAAAAGCTTATTCATTAAACTGGTTAAGATTCCGCTTAGAAACAATGTGTGGTTTACAAGGAATTTTAATATTTCTACAAACAGCAACAACACAGTGGTCACTTAAATCATTACAGAAGACACCCAGAGAGGAGAACTTATGAGGCACATTTGTTCCAATCAAATCAAAGTCGACTTTTCTGGACTTTTGAGATTAGGCCTAGTGGGTTGGTTGACTAACTGGGTAAGATGCAGTTATACGCCAAATATGATCTAAAAATAACAACAGAAAGTTGCACGCTCAACTAGGACTTTCTACGAGGCTTTGACGTATATGTGGTTGGTGTTTTAGTGTTTACCAAAACCCCCTATATTATTTATAGTTTTTTGCTGACTAATGCTAACGGCAAGGTAAATGTCTATTTGAAAAATATGTTAATATGCATTTTTGGCAACATAATTTCTAAATAAACATAGAAAAGATGTCAATTGAATTTTGCCAAAATGAATTTTGCCAACTCTTCATCACTTTTGAATCATTTTAGTTTACGAAGCTCCCGCCATGGCTTCAAACAGGCTCCTATATTCACGCGGTTGCGGTCTCTCAAGCATTTTTCGTTTAGTGGCAGGGCTATTAAAATGTCTAAATGTCTCTGAGAAGTTGAAGGTTCAAGGTATTGGTAACTTCTGTCCGAGAGTTGGCTGCTCCGTTCTAATCTGCTCTGGTCGGTGGTGCTTTGCTGATTCTGCAGCCACTTCCGCCTCTCAAACACACTGCGCGTATCCTCGTTGATTGACAGCTCAGCTCAGACAAAGCTACACCTGATTGGTCAAACTGGACGGCCAGAGAACTGGCTACTGGCAAGGGATGTTATATTTGCAGATCACTTATGTTACATTGAGGAACAGGGCCAGGTGGTGAAAATTATGAATTCTTTAAAAAAATGTAATTTTTTGTGAAAGTGGTGGAAAGTACAGACATTCACTTTAAATTCATCAGAAGATGCATTTAGTCAGTCCCAGTTCAAATCTCCAGCCATAAGTAGTTCAGTGTAATTTAATGTAGCCAAAAGATGCTGTAATGTCCATTTTGGTAGTAAGCTGCGCACATTAAGTTGAACATATTTGAGACCAGACAATGATTTAAAATCAGAAGGAGTCTGGGAGCATTTCAGCTCAGGGCTAGGGTTTGGTTACACATTTCCAGACTCAATTCTTTGACATGTAGAAGCCAGGAAGAGATCTCCATTGAGTGAGCCAGTGAGATTGTTATACAAAGCAAAAATACATTGAAGTTTAGGTAGCTCTTTGGGCAGAGTGGGATACGCATTTAAATCCTGATCCAATAAAATTGGTAGTTGCTCTGGATTCTGGAAAATCACATAGCAAGTTCCTCCGTAACAAAGGTTTTTCAAGCCATGGCAGTTGTCTCTACCCTGTGCCCTGCCCAATAGGCATATAAGAATAATAAGTAAGGCCATCATTCACAACTTTAGCACAACTTAAACGTAGTGAACAGTACAGACCTCAGAAGAAAAAGCTTGTTAGCCCCAGAGGGATGACGCAGGCTCAGGCCTGTCAGCTTCAGGAGTGTGAAGCGGGCTCAGGATGAAGCGGGCTCAGGATGAAGCGGGCTCAGGATGAAGCGGGCTCAGGATGAAGCGGGCTCAGGATGAAGCGGGCTCAGGATGAAGCAGGTTCAAGTTGAAGCAGTTTCAGGTTGAAGCAGGTTCAGGATGAAGTAGGCTCAGGTTGAAACAGGCTCAAAATGAAGCAGGCTCAGGATGAAGCTCGTAATCATTAGTTGATTTCTTTGCCATTTGGTACGGGGTAATAAATGTTTGGTTGGTTGAGGGTCTGATACTAGTTTTCTCTTAGTGATCCTGACTGGTATCTGAAAAGGGCCATTTGAAGTCATATATTGTCACTTTCACAGCTGCAGATGCGAGATTGAGATCAATGTTAAAAGAAAGAAGATGAGAGCCATACATATTTGGATGCAGGCAATCACATTTAAATAGTTCAAGCCTTTTGAAGAATAGCAGCAAGTTGTCCACATATGGAATTTGCACGGTGACTTAAGCCATACATGCAACTGCCTGAGGCGGAGATGTAAACTTAACTTCACTCCAAAACAGCTGGCAGCGGTACTGAAATCACACACACTGAAATCACACACTCTTTACTGGTGCTTTGGATGGTGTTGATCATTTTCTCCGATTGTTTACTTTACTTTTTTTTTTTTTTGGAAAGGGGGAGCAATGCATATTAATGAACATTTAAACAAATGTAAATATGAATTAAATTGTGAATGTTTTGACACATCCAGGCTTATAATTATTTCAAAGCATTTAAACAAGACTTACTTAGTTTTTAGATAGCCAACAGTTTCGCTCCACCAGGGAGCTTCTTCAGGGCTGGTCTTGGTGACTGTGGATCCCACTAGATGTAGACGTGGGTGGTGACGTTACCTAGAAAGACCCGGGGCATCCTCCGCACAGCTCTGTCCCAGGTGCGAGAGAGCTGAAAGCGCAGTCCTCCATGTCTGTTCCGGGCCGGCCTCAGCGATTTTTCATACTCAGCCTCCTTCACACCTCTTTCAAGGCTGTACTAATGCCATGTTTGGAGAATAAATGTTTCAGTTGTTCTGACAGGTTTGCTACGAAAGGGAGGCTTGGGGCTTATTGCATGAGTTTCCTTGGACACGCTGGCGAATGTCCAGTCTCCACAACAGCACCTCTGAAGCACCTCACACACATGATGGTACTCTGCCACTCTGACCATCTCTGAGGTAGAGATGGAGTCTACTCTGTATAATAGAGTGTTAGCTACCCCTAGTTTGTGGATGAGTGGGTGATGTGAGGAGGTACTGGTCCGTGTGAGTTTTCTAACGGTAGACTTGCAACACTTAGCCTCCCAGCATTGCCCACTTTCACCAGACAGTCCAGGAATGGCAGGCAATTGTTCTATGAGCCTTATGTAAACTTTATAAAGAGGTCCTCTGAATTTATTTGATGGAAAAAGGTCTACATCATATTCTTTCTTAATACAACAATTGTGTCATCCACATATCTGTACTAGTGTGATGGTGCTCTGTCCAGGAAAGAGCTGAGGGCCTGCAGTTCAAATGTCTCCAAATAAAAGGCCCACTACCACTGGGGAGACAAGGGATCCCATTGCACAGCTATGTTTTTGTCTATAATATATATCCTTGTAGACAAAATAGGTGGTTTTCAGGCAGAGTTCTAATAATTTGCTAATCTGGTCTAATGTCCACCTCGTCTGTTCCAGTAGGCTTGTGTCCTTCTCAAAGCTCTTTCTTACTGCTGCAACAGCCCTATCTGGTGGTATACAAGTGAATAATGATGTGATGTCGTATAATGACCCCCTCCTTGAACCGCCACCTTAACGTGGTGGAGGGGTTTGAGTACCCGAATGATCCTGGGAGCTATGTTGTCGGGGACTTCATGCCCCTGGTAGGGTCACCCATGGCAAACAGGTCCTGGGTGACGGTTCAGACTAAGAGCGGTTCAAAAGCCCTTTATGAATAGCATAATAACGTTGTTTACGTCGCCTGGATCACCGTTACTGGGGCCCCACCCTGGAGCCAGGCCTGCCCGCGGGGAGAGGCGGCGGGCTGGTGTGGGCTTGCTCATAGCCCCACAGCTCAGCCGTCACGTGTTGGGAGTTTACCCCGGTGAACGAGAGGGTCGCGTCCCTCCGCCTTCGGGTGGGGGGCAGGTCTCTCACCTTTGTGTCGGCCTACGGGCCGAACAACGGTACAGAGTACCAGACCTTCTTGGAGTCCCTGGGAGGGGTACTGGACAGTGCACCGCCTGGGGACTCTGTTGTTCTACTGGGGGACTTCAGTGCCTACATGAGCAATGACAGTGACACCTGGAGAGGGGTAATCGGGTGCCCCCCCCCCCCCCCCCCGATCTGAACCCGAGCGGTGTTCAGTTATTGGACTTCTGTGCTAGTCACAGTTTGTCCATAACGAACACCATGTTCAAGCACAAGGGTGTCCATCAGTGCACGTGGCACCAGGACACCCTAGGCCGGAGGTCAATGATTGACTTTGTGGTCATGTGATCTGACCTTCGGCCGCATGTCTTGGACACTCGGGTGAAGAGAGGGGCGGAGCTGTCAACCGATCATCACCTGGTGGTGAGTTGGATCCGCTGGCGGGGGAGGAAGCCGGACAGACTTGGCAGGCCCAAGTGTATCGTGAGGGTCTGTTGGGAATGTCTGGCAGAGCCCTCTGTTGGCAGGGTCTTCAACTCACACCTCAGGGAGAACTTCTCCCAGATCCGGAGGAGGCTGGGGACATGGAGTCCGAGTGGACCATGTTCTCCACCTCCATTGTCAATGCGGCAGCTCGTAGCTGTGGTCGCAAGGTCTCTGGTGCCTGTCGCGGCGGCAATCCCCGAACCCGGTGGTGGACACCGGAAGTAAGGGATGCCGTCAGGCTGAAGAAGGAGTCCTATCAGGCCTTGCTGGCTTGTGGGACTCCTGAAGCAGCTGACAGGTACCGGCAGGCCAAGCGCACTGCAGCCCGTGCAGTTGAAGAGGCAAAAACTCGGGATTGCGAGGAGTTCGGGGAGGCCATGGAGGAGGACTATCGGTTGGCCTCAAAGAAATTCTGGCAAACCGTCCGACACCTCAGGAGGGGGAAGCAGTGCTTCACCAACACTGTTTACGATGCGGGTGGAGAGCTGTTGACCTCGACTGGGGATGTTGTCGGATGGTGGAAGGAATACTTTGAGGATCTCCTTAATCCAGCTGTCACGTCTTCCGAGGAGGAAGCAGAGGCTGAGATCTTGGAGGTGGACTCATCCATCACCCTAGCTGAAGTCGCTGAGGTGGTTGGCAAGCTCCTTGGTGGCAAGGCTCCAGGGGTGGATGAGATCCATTCCGAGTATCTTAAATCTCTGGATGTTGTGGGACTGTCTTGGCTGACACGTCTCTGCAACATCGCGTGTCTGGGACGGTACCTCTGGACTGGCAGAGCGGGGTGGTGGTCCCTCTGTATAAGAAGGGGGACCGGAGGGTGTGTTCCAACCACAGGGGGATCACACTCCTCAGCCTCCCCGGTAAGGTCTATTCCAGGGTACTGGAGAGGAGAATCCGACTGATAGTTGAACCTCGGATTCAGGAGGAGCAGTGTGGTTTTCGTCCCGGTCGTGGAACACTGGACCAGCTCTATACTCTCCATCGGGTGCTCGAGGGTTCATGGGAGTTTGCCCAACCAGTCCACCATGTGTTTTGTGGATCTGGAGAAGGCATTCGACCGTGTGTCCCGGGGCGCCTTGTGGGGAGTGCTCCGGTAGTATGGGGTCCGGGGCCCTTTGCTAAGGGCTGTCCGGTCCCTGTATGACCGGAGCAGGAGCTGTGTTCGCATTGCCGGCAGTAAGTCAGACCTGTTCCCAGTGCATGTTGGACTCCGCCAGGGCTGCCCTTTGTCACCGGTTCTGTTCATAATTTTTATGGACAGAATTTCTAGGCACAGTCAGGGCGTGGAGGGCGTCCGGTTTGGGGACCACAGGATCTCATCTCTGCTGTTTGCAGATGATGTCGTCCTGATGGCTTCTTCAAGCCAGGACCTAAAGCATGCACTGGGACGGTTTGCAGCCGAGTGTGAAGCGGCTGGGATGAGGATCAGCACCTCCAAATCCGGTGAGGGAAGTCTGGGAGTCCCTGCTCAGACTGCTGCCCCCGTGACCCGGCCCCGGATAAGCAGAAGAAAATGGATGGATGGATGGATGGATGTCGTATAATGACATCTAGTCGGATGTTCTTCATTTTCTTTGCAATTATTTTTTCACATTGTGTTGTGTGTTGCCTCTCAGTGGGGTCAGAATGGAGACAGGATGTTTTGCTAAGTTATAAGTGACAGAACTAATACTGTAGATAATGGGATGGAGAGACGAATTCTCTTTATGGACCTTCGGCAGCCCATAAAAAATGGGTGCCGTACAAGATGTAGGATACAGCTTCAAATATAGCTGGCTATCAATCACATCTGATGTTTCGAGTTGTTTCAATAAAGCTACCACCTTCGTCTTATATCTAGATGTTGGATCATGTTCCAGCAGTTCATAGGTTTCCGAGTCACAACTTTTGCACTTTAGCATCATAGTCCAAAAGAACACTGACCTTTGTCAGATGGCAAGATGGTCAAATCCGTGTTCTTTCCCAGATTATCCAACATTGCTTTCTCTCCCTTCGTGAGGCTTCGGAGGTTTGCAGCGGTAAATACAATTAGAGACTGCATTGTGTAGCTCTTCTGCCTCCATCATTTTCAGATCGGCCTGTTTTATTGCGCTCTCGGTGGCAATGATGAAGTCAGTCACTGGTATCCTTTTGTAGCAGAAGTCTAGATGTCCCGACCATGTATTTCTGTGCGGCCAGTAGTCACAGCAAGACCTCCCCCGCGGGACTCCAGGAGCTTTGTATGTGCTGGGAGGGAGCAGCTGTGCCTCCCCCGGCTCATGCTGAGCAGTTTGGCCTGACATGAATGGAGGGGGGGTGAAGTGGGGGCCGGTGGTGGGGGGCACAACTGTGGAAGCTCATGCAGTGGACCCGGTGTTGGTAGTGAGCTGTTATCCAAACCCTGCTGCCCACGTGGAGGTTTAGGGACTGGGGTAAAATGCAGCTGCCCATAGCGAGTCTGAGTTTCGGACTGACCGAACCGTGATCGCTCTGCTTGTTGAAATTATTACTCGATTCTGACTCAGTTGGTAAATGAAGACAATGCCCTGGCACCATTGTGGAGCCCGATCTCAGTCCATGTGGAAAAATCCTTAAAGGCTTGTCAAAATGATACATTTCTGGTAGTAAAACATGTGTTTACGTGTGGAATGTTAGCTGAAGAAAACCAGACGTTTAATGCAGCAATGTTGTTTTTAACCTGATATATGGTGTTGCTCCGTACCAGTCTCTCTTATCTACCTGTTGAGAGCCAGACAGACCCGTTGCCTCCCACCCTGTGAGGTCGAGGGGGCAGCGTGAATGTAAATGTCATGTGCCTATCTGGTTGAACTAATAAAAGGCAGGGGAAGTGAGAGGCGAGTTGGAAGAGACTGCAGTCGGGACGAGCTGATGGAAGCGCCACTGCAGAGAGTTGAACCGAGTGCCTCTTCTGCTGTTGGGACGAGCTGACAGAAGCGCCACTGCAGAAGTGGGACGAGTTGATGAAAGCGCCACTTTCTCTCCCCGTGCACGTAAAAAAGCCTAAGGCCAGGTGTCTGACTATCTGTTTTAATTCTCAGTCAGTAGACGGTTGTTCTCTCAGACTGTCTAGGTTCAAGTGTCTGTGTGTGTGACATTTTTCCTGACAGTCCACACATCAGATTTAATGGGAATGGAGCTTATTGGAGCTTTGAGCCTGGCTCCCTGCTGGAACCAGTGGCGTTCCTCCGAGTTCACAGCACATGGAGGCGATGAGGTCGTCGGGACTCGGGACCACTGATGGAACAGCTAGCAGTCTGCTAGCTGAGCACTGGTCACAGCGGCTTAGGTCCTACCCAAAATTACGTCCAAGTCGTGATCTTTTTGGATTTGCGGATACTTTTCTAATTTTACCACTTTTTGCCTCAACCCCTGCTTCAGCAACAAAACCTCTCCCCCCACGCCTTTCACCTGGTCCATCACCCAAATTTCCCCCCAGCTCTCCCCACTCAGCCTCTGCCCAAATTCCCTTCAAGTCTCCCCCCTCGCTTTTACCCTACCCGCCCTCCCCCGCCTCCCCCCAGAACTGTTATCTCCCATAGCTAGGATGCAGTGGGTCTCAGTGTTGCCGGGACTTATGGTCATAATAACGGTCAAACAAACCCGGGGCCTGTGCTATATCGGTAGTCCAGTCACACAGAATGCAGAACAGAAGGACTGTTAGACTGTCCAATTTAATTCATATTCCCTGTGAAAAGATAACGTCCAGTCACATTGAAAGTAATCTGGAACTCCCTGTGCTTAATGTAAGATCCTTATGTAACAAATCATTTTTAATTAATGATTTTATATCTTCTTATAATCTTGATTTTATGTTTTTAACTGAAACATGGCTTGACAAAAACATGGTGTAGTTCTAACAGAAGCGAAACACGAAAACAAAAAAGGGTGGAGGTGTCTGTGCAGTTTTTAGAGATATAATAGTTACCCAGAGGTTGTCTTTTGGTGTGTTTTCATCATTTGAGTATTTGTCTTTTAAAATGGAGCTATAACAGTCTCCCTCCATACTCTACATTGTCCAATACAAGCCTCCCCAGCACTGCCAGGTTTTATTGATGATTTTACTGAGATGCTTTCAGTCGTTTGCACAGACTTTGACGGTTTGGTCATGTCAGGTGATTTCAATGTTCATGGGGATAATTTTTGCGACGGAAATACTAAAGAGTTTGATGCTGTCCTTGAAACCTTTGGTCTTATTCAGCATTTGAGTGGGCCCACCCACAGCAGAGGGCACACTCTGTACCTGCTAATTACAAAGGGGGTTAATATTTCAAGCATCAGTGTGATCAATGTGGCACTGTCTGATCATTTCTGTGTCTTCTTTGACCTGTCTGTTATTCTCCAATCCACAAGCTGCCCCTACAGTTGTTCGGAGAAGACACATAAATGACAGCGAAAGAGCACCCTTTATGGAAATGATAAACTTTGAAAATCCATCATGTTCAAATGTTGACGACTTTTTAAATTCTGTTACATCTAATATCTTGAATGTTCTGGACACCACTGCTCCTATGAAGGTTAAAATGGCTAAAAATAAGCAGAAGGCGCCATGGAGGAATAATGAGTCAGTCAGGGCACAGAAATGGGAGTGTCACAGGGCCAAGCAAAAATGGCGCAAGTCAAAGCTCCAGATTCATAAAGAGACTTCTAGAGAAAGGTTGTACATGTACAACCTCATTTTATGTAAAACAAGGGAAGGATTTTTTTTCTGAAATAATTGGAAATTGCAGTAATAACTCGCGTGCTCTGTTTGCAACAGTAAACAGACTAACAAACCCTCCAGTTCAGCTGCCGTTAGAACTAAATTCCACAGCTAAGTGCAATGAGTTTGCAGTGTTCTTTAATAACAAGGTTCAGGGCATTAAAAATGCCATAAATTCCACAGTACAAAGAATAACCCTAAAACCACCTCCATTTAGACCTCCATTTAGAGCTGACTCAGTTTGCACCTGTAACTGACAAAACTGTCCAAGAGATCATCACCAGTCTGAGTTCTTCTACATGCTGCCTCGATGTGTTAGCACCAGATTTCTAAAGTCTGTTCTGAGCAGTTTGTTAGCACCACTCACTCACATAGTTAACATGTCGCTTCAATCTGAAACATTCCCAAGGGCCTTGAAAACTGCGGTCATTAAGCCTCTCCTAAAGAAGAGCAGTCTTGAAGCCTCAGCTGAAAAATTCATCTATTCGATCCATCGCAAATCTGCCATTTTTAGGCAAAGTCCTCGAAAAGGTTGTTTACCAGAAGTTCACTGACTTCCACTTAATAAACAACTCATTTGATGTTTTCCAGTCAGGTTTTAGACCTCATCACAGCACTGAGACTGCTCTTATCAAGTTGACAAATGACATCCGCCTGAACACCGACGCGGGCAAAGCCTCAGTCTTAATTCTGTTAGATCTGAGCGCTGCTTTTGACACTGTCGATCATGGGATCCTCCTACAGAGACTAGAGGACTGGGTGGGTATCACTGGCACCACCTTAAATTGGTTGAAGTCCTACCTTGAGGACAGAAAGTACTTTGTTGAGATTGGTAATTGTATCTCAGACCACATGGGCTTGACCTGGGGGGTGTCCCAAGGGTCAATCCTAGGACCCCTTCTGTTCAACCTCTACATGCTGCCCTTAGGTCAGTTAATACGCAGCACTAATGTGTCATATCACAACTCTGCAGACAACACTCAGGTCTATATCTCACTGACGGCAGGTGAATATGGACCAGTGGATTCACTCTGTCACTGCATCCAATAGATCAGTGTGTGGATGAAAAACAACTTTCTTCAGCTGAACGTCAATGGCACCTCCAGTCTCTTGCTCTGATACCTACAAATCAAGTTACAGATCTGAAGGTAATAATGGACTCAGGCTTGAACTTTGACAGCCACGTCAAATCAATATCCTTTTTACCATCTAAAAATCATTGCCAAAATCAAAGGTATAGTATATATGCTATAGTACTGGACTTGGAGAGACTTGTCTCCAGTAGGTTAGACCAGGGGTTCTCAAACTTTTCTGGCTGGGACCCCCAAAATAGCCATTCAACTGACTCGGGACATCCCAGAGCAAAATGAAAATGACAGTAGCCATAATTTTAAGCGTGAAATCAGGTTTAATATTGGTTATTTGAATAGTTTAATGTCTTGTTGGACCCTATTTCTCTAAATAATAATAATAATTTAGTAATTAAAGTAAATACAATGTCATATTAATTAAAATGTGATCTTGAAATCATCTCGCGACCCCCAGAGGGGTCCCGACTCCCACTTTGGGAACCACTGGGTTAGACTACTGTAACGGCTGCTCACTGGCCTCTCCAAACGAGCTGTAAAACAGCTGCTGTACATCCAGAACGCTGCTGCTCGGGTCCTGACAAGAACCAGGAAGTCTCTCCATGGTATAGGACCAAAGTGCATTGCTGACAATGTTTGTGCCATATGAACCATCTCAGATTCTGAGGATCTCAGGGACGGGCCTACTGCTGGTGCCAGAGACAGGACTAAATATGGGTGTTTCAGTTTTATGCAGCTAAAATCTGGAACAGTCTTCCTAAAGATGTGAGACAGGCCTCCACTCTGACAATGTTCAAATCAAGGCTAAAAACTGTTTTGGTTAGCTTTGCATATGACTAGGATTTTCCTCTTTTAAAGGTCCCATATTCTGCCATTTTCCCCTTTACACAGTCTGTCCTCAGGGCTTTGTTGATACATTTTTGTGTTAACAAACAGTTTGGAAACATAACAGTTTCCAAAAAACACCCATTTCTTGGACTGGCCCCCCTCCTTGCAAAAGCAAACGGCTCACTCTGAGATCTGACCCCCCCGAACAGAGAGCAGGCTGCCTCCCCCGCCCAACTTGCGCGCCTCCCCGGCCCAACTCGTGCCGAAGCCTAGAGCGGAGATAGTGCATGCGCCGTGTGCTCCGGTAAACAGCGATACACAAACACTGAATAAACATTTTATCCGTCCTGACGGTGCGTCGTGCTGAGTCCTACGTCCTGGATCTGACCTGGAGTTTGACGTGCTCCAGTACCTCGACGACGGACGTGCCGTTTGGTAAATAACAAGCTAACTCTTCTATCTGTCGTATCCATCGTGTAATTACTGTGTAGCATTAGCATTAGCTGTTTTTATTCTGCGGCTGCGCGCTTCTCGGAGGCGTGGCTTAAACACCGCGTCATCCTTGTGAAGCGCGTCATCCTTGTGAGGAGCCCCCGTCTGCTGCTCAGCCGAGGGGGACGGAAAAGACAGTTCACTAGCGAAAACATGCGGGAATCAATCAAAAAACCACTTTGGGCACAACATACGAGGCCCAAATAGCACTGGAGGAAGGTTAAAACCTCTGAAAAGTCCATTTTGCATGTTATGGGACCTTTAAAGTATATGTTTTTATTGATTATTTATGTTATTATCTGTTTTGTGATTTTAACCCAAACTTTTAGTCATCCACAGAGTACGTTTCTTCCTCTTAATCCAGCCTGAAGTGGTCATTTTCTGTGTTATTTGACCAGTCAGTTACAGTAAAAAAGTACAAAAAGAGAGATGAAATGTGCTCTCTGCTCTGGGCTTTCAGGTCAGGTCAGCACACAGCATCACAAATTAAATTTTGCACTGAGTTTAACCTTCAGGTATATAGTTTACTGCATAAAGTAGCTTTAGAATGTGTTTAAATTCTTTCCCCTCTGCACCCCAAGTTCCCATAGCTGTAGGTGAAGGTGTAGTACCTTTCGAAACTTTCTATTGGACCACTTCCTGGACGAATGAGGAATTACACTTACATGTTTTATATATATATATTTAATGCTGTAGTGTGGAACATTCACGGCAAGCAATAACACCATAAAATTATTATTCAGTATCACACTGTGGTTTTTACTAACATGCATATTATTTAGAAGTACTATTGCTCTTTTGAGCTACTCTTCTAATTACGAGAAAGTTTAAAGACTAACGAAAGTGTAATCAAAATGTGTTAAACAATCCATGATATTACAATGATGTAAGCTCTTACCTGCTTCTGGTCTGATCCACTTTGGCCTGTTTGAGGAGAGCCCTGTACCGTCTCACAACGATCACTGAAATCACAGCCACCAGCCCCACCAGGAGCAGCAGCACACCCAGGCAGGAGAGGGCCAGGCGGGCTTTGGTCATCTTCACCTCACACCGTGGCCCCATGAACCAGAAGTCCTGCCCCGCAATGCACCTGAACCACACCAAAGTCTATTTAGATCCAAAAATACTACACATTATGATTCTTCTTAGACTTCTTAGACTATATGTCTATAAAGAACAAATGTGTTTAGAGTGGGAATTGTAAAACAACTCAAGGAGCATTGACATTTGAGAAATATGAACTGATAAACAAATGTTTTATATTCTTGATCTTATATTTTTAACTGAAACATGGCTTGACAAAAATGACAGTACTGTAGTTGTTACAGAATCAGCTCCACCCAACTTCAAATTTACATCTGAAACAAGACAAAACAAAAAGGGTGGAGGTATTTGTACAGTTTTTAGAGATAACATAGTTACCCACAGGTCTTTTGGGGTGTTTTAATCATTTGAATATGCGTCCTTTAAAGTGGCGTTAAAACAATCTCCTTCCATACTTCTTGTAGTTCTTAACAAGCCTCCACAGCACTGTCAAAATTTCGTTGATGATTTTACTGAGTCTGTCCACTTATCTGTGGATAATGTATGTGACAGAAATGCTAAAGGGCTCAACAATGTCCTTTTGATCGGGTTCAGTATGTCAGTGGCCCTGCTCACAGCAGACGGCACACTCTGGACCATTTTGTGTCCTTGACTTTAAATGGCCATCACTTCACCATATATTCATATCATCTCCACTTTAAATACTCAAAACTTATAGAACAACTTCTTCTTGACACATACATATCAAACATTCATGTTATAGACAGGGTTTTAACCCTTTAATGGCCAGAAAGTGGGCAAAAGTCCACTGGTGTGCAGTAAGACCATTTTGTGACATACAGCTTCCCAAAATGTTATGCAAAAGAATGTTCATTGTTTTTGTGACGTGTAAAGGATTTATTTATTTATTTTATTGTTTTTACAGTTTGAAAAAAAAGTGGTGAAATAAAATATGATTCATATTCTAAACTAACTAGCCCCACATCAAATACATAATTGTAATCTAGAATGCATTTTCCAAACAGCATCACACAGTCTGTAGTAGAATCATACTCAACTGTGAAGTGTTTTGGCTTTCTGGATGTGCTCACAGGGCGTTTACCCTGGTGCGACCAACAGGTCGGAAGAGCAGCAGCAGAATGAGCAGATATTTTAGAGATCAACAGAGAGGAGGTTCTGGATGTGCACTCTACTGGACATTGAATGGTTCAAAGCTTCAAAAATAACCTTAACCCTAAATAATATATTTTATTTGTTTGTTTCAGGTGTTTATTCTTCTATGAATCTGAGTTTTTAAAGTAGAAAAAAAATATGAACATTCAGTAGTCTTATTTAGTGGGAGTAAAAATAATTTTAAAAGTAAAAAAAAAACAAAACACACACAAAAAAAACCTTTCAATCACTGACACATCCCCAGGGCTGATTAAAAATGAGACCTCGTTCAAATTTGCATCGCTTTCCATCTCAGTTTCACAGCACATTGTGCAACAACAGTAAAGGCCTTTACTTATTTTGATCACAAACCAGTGGACTTTTGCACATTTACTGTACATTTAAGGGTTAAAAACTTTTTTTTATATTGACAAATAAAAGAGATAGATAGAGGAGTGGGACCCCCCTTCTGTGGACAACCTTTCTTCTCAACTACACTTCTCAAGCCTGAATGATCTATCCAACCAGATCCTGGTTGGATAGATCAGTGAGTCAGTGTCTTGCTCGCTCTTTGCAGAGAGCTCGATGTCATCCATGTAGATGAGTCAGTATTCAATATTCATTATTTGGCTGAGGTTGTTTAGACCTACACAGAGCAGCAGTCAGGACAGTGTGTCTACTTAGTAAATGCCATATTTGATGGATACTTGTGCCTACCATTGGTTGCAGGGGATTTTCCACAACATTATTGAGTTTGCAGTGAAGGTGTAGCAAAATAATTATATATGGTTATGTACTATATGTATATTAGTAACAACCCTGTTATTATTCAGTACTATGCTTCCACCTTGCACTCGTTCCGCAGGGACCATAATTGGTGTGACACGCTTTACAGCTTTACATGTGTGCGGGTGCCTCTGTCCCTCAGAACCGAGCAGCCTGCGTGCTGCTAAGTTATGCTCCACATGTCTCCACGAAGTTTAAAGTCCTGATAACTCTCAGGTGATGCAAAAGATACACATTTTAAGTAATAAATGTATTACCAAAGTAAAAAATATAATGTTTAGCATGTAAAACACCAGTGTTTATTTTATTTATATTTTGTCTTTGTAGAGAGCAATGTGGATATCATTTTCTCATTTTCTTTTATTTTTTTTATGAATAAAAATGCATACAACACTTCGTGTTGAGAACCAATGTGGAACAGCACACCAATTTCTGTCCCCTACATCTGTGTTTCAAAGGGCATTAAACTGCAAAAAACTCCTGCCTTCCGTGCCTTTGTTCCTGCCAATGGTGACTGGTTGATCCATGCTACATAAAACTAGTGCTGTGACTCGGATCTCTAGCAGCTGCCAATCGCCAGGGTTCTGCTGTGTGCTCATGACGCCTGGAGTCCAAGCTAGTGGATCCAGTTAGCGTCAGTGCTGGTTGCCATTTTGGTGGGTTATGGTTGTTAGGCACAAGACGGTGAATCACATACAATAGCTCATGGTATAGTAACAAAAATAAGAGTTTTATTTTGCCAAGTGGTCGGTGTAATCCTCATTCGTCCAGGCGTGTTCCATCGTAGAAAAGGTTTCAGGCGTTGTCATCCGGACGCTGTTTGAAGATTGAGACGTTTCGACTTCTATTCAGAAGTCAGTGTCAGAGAGCTGGTCTGGGAACTCTGGTTTATATGCTACTCTGAGTAGTGAGAGCCCTGCCTACAGGGAAGAGTCACTGATTTGTTTGGTTAATCGTTTGCCCTGCCTAGTGTCCCTGTAGGGTGGAGTCCTCCTGCAGTCTCTTCCTCACTGCTGTGAAGTGAACAGGGACACCATTTTTCCAAGTGTAAAATTTTATGGTACTTATCGGCTTTTATTTACTCTAACTAAGGCACAAAAAAGCAATGAGTCATTTGGCATTTGATGTATTATCACCTGTTGGGAGAAGGAGGGGTTTGTGAGTGATACTCCTATCCCGAAAAAACTGCTGGCGTTAGCCAAAGGCAGGCGCCACAGTTTTCCACACCTGTAAATGTGAACTGAAACATCCCACACCAGTTATGTGAGCTTATTGGTGATTTATCAAGTCAGATAGGAGAGTCTATAGCTGGCCGTACTTATCCAGCTTATCACCTCACAGCCCCTTCATGTAAATCAATATAGGGCAGAGACACTAAGTAAATCTTATTGTCAGACCAGACATTAAAGACCCCCCATGTATCGCGGTGATGGTGCAGACAAGTACTCTATTCATGAGTGGATTGACACTGTAGAAGTGTACTTGCACAAAAAAGTACCAGTAAACAAGCAGAAGAAGTGTTGTCAAAGTGGGGCTGAAAAGTAGCTTTTCAAACAACATCCCAGAGACCACAGAGACAATATACAACATTCTGAGACGCTACTTTAATGAGACTCCTGGCTTCTGTCAGCCATTAGCTGACCACGCCACTCAGCCATCAGCCAAAGAAACACCCGAAGACTAGTGGGTTAGGTTAAACACAACCAGTTGCTGAAGTAGCTAACAAGCATTTAAAGCACCAAGGTGGTAAAATTGATAATATGGACTTTTATCAGAAACTATCCAGACGCTAACCTTGCTTGTGTTTTCAAATGTAAGCCCATCAGTAAATGGTCACTCACTGAGGTGCAGGAAGCTATCGATGAACATCAGAGAGAGCACTAAACTAAAAGGTTACTGCACCAGTCCCCAAAGCACATGCAGATTTTGACCCTCCAGTGTGTAACCCAAAGTACACTGATGTTAATATGGTCAAGGTGACTTGCCCTGCGAAGCCAAGTGAACAACTTGTCCCAGAGTCAAATGCACTGGAGAGAGTGCTCAGTATGTTGGAGAGAGTGCTGGAACGTACAAGTCAGCCCGCACCAGCTGCGCTTAGAGCCCATTTGGCCGCCCCTCTCCATGCCATGTCTGTGGACAAAACTCACATTGAATGCATTCACACTGTATGAAAGAAATATGTCTAGGCTGTTTAGAAGTTGGGCACCAAAAGAATGACTGTCCCAAGTTCCCTGCAACTCAGCCAGGCAGTGCCCCAGCTCCGCTGTTTCAGGGAAACTAATGCACTCACATGCAGTAGGGGACAGTGTGAATGATAGAGTAGAAACCCTCAAACCTGACAATGGTGCACAGTCTATCTACTCTGAATATATGACAGCTTCACCTCTAGACACTGTTGTGCTATTCCAGAACATAACTAGCCGTGACAAAGCTGGCAATCTATTCTTTACCAGTGCACAGGTAGAGGATGTTTTCTTCTTCAAAGCTCTACTTGACTCTGGCTCATTGGCATGTACCATTAGTGACGCTGACTCAGTATTCACAACCAATAACACTTAGCCTGATATTGTACTCACTGGCTGTGGTGGAGCTAAGGCCAAGCCCAAGTGCATTTATGACATAAAGATGGACGTGTATGGCAACACAGTCAGAGTCCTAGTACTAGTTGTTGTCAGGCAAAAAGACCAAATAATCATTGAAACTAATGTCATCAAGCATCTTCTCAAACAGTCCACACAGTTTTGGGAAGTCCTAAGCAAACCCAAGTCACCAGAATCCCCTGAGATTGTGCAGTTTCTTAACATGCTGTCTAACCCAGGGTTAGGGTGGGAGGTGGAGAGGAGACAGATGCTATTGGGACTGCCAAACTGACCAAGACCATGACTCTCCAACCCAGACGAATTACCTTGTGTGAAGCAAGTTATCTGGAAACTCAGTGCTCTCTGAAGACACTGCTGTGCTGGTCGAGCCACCAAAGAGCCTCACCCACAAAAATGATATAATTTTCTGCAGGTCTCTATCCAAAATGCATGGTGGATCCCAGTTAGAGTGCTAAACACCTCAAACCAGTCACTTTAAGGCGCAATACAAAACTTCTAGAGGTGTCAGCTTGCATTGTGATTGAGGATCTGGATGTGGTTACAGGAGATGCTGTGTCATTGGAAGCAAAAAATCAAGCAGTGTCATATGAGTGAGCTGGTCACACTCAAAGCCACAAAGACACTTTACCCAAGCTTGGGCTTGTGAGGTGTCGCCTTATTGGAAAAGTTAGCTCATGCAGCTCGTTTAAAAGTATGATGTCTTTTCAAAAAACAAACTTGATAGTGGCTCAGCTAAAAACAATGTCCATAGAATTAATTTGTCCAACACCAGCCCATTCAGACTCCCATACTGCCAAGTCCCCCTGGCCAGTACCAGAATTTGAAGAATTAGAAAAGAAGAATTAGAGATCATTTGCAAATCAGTGAGTGGGCATCTCCGTTGGTCCTTGTATGGAAAAAGAACAGACATCTGTTGATTTGTGTGGATTACTGCTGGTTAAATGCATGTACAATCAAAGACACTCACCCATTGCCCCACCAAGCAGACTGTCAGGCCACTCTCAGAGGAAGCGTCATATTCAGTGTGATCAGTGCTCACCTTCGGCCTCTATAATATTGCCATGGCTGAAGAGGACAAGAAGTTCATCACATTCACAACCCCCATGGGCCTTTACAAGTTCAATAGACTACCTCAAGGCTTACATAACAGTCCTGCCAGTTTCAAACAGCTCATGATGAGTATTTTCGGGGACCAGAACTTATTGATACTTCTCTGTTATCTGGACGAAGTCCTTGTCTATGCACGCGACGAGGCATAATTACTAAAAAGGCTGGAAATGGTGTTCAGCCGGTTGACAGCTCATGGACCAAAGCTCCTAAAAAGTGTCAACTCCTCAGAAGGAGGATTAAGTTTCTTGGGCATGTTGTGGATGGACATGGAGTTTCGACCGATCCCGATAAGATCCAAGCCATCACGTCAATGACAGAGGCAGCCTCATGATGGAGGACGGTGTAACACCCTCATAAAAGAAAATCAAAATGTTCTTGGGCATGTCAATGTACTATCAGCAGTTCATTCAAGATTGTTACCGTATTGCTAAGCCCCTTTTTAAACTCACCGCTGCAACAAAAGGGAAGAAAGGGAACACGTGGTGTTTCTGCACTTAAAAAGTTACATGCAAACAATTGGAAACAAGAACAAGAACAACTAAAAACTGCCCGTTGTCCAAGCACACCCAGATTTCAGTAGGCCGCTCATTCTGTCTACAGATGCCATAACAGATGGACTAGATGCTGTGTTTTCTCAGGTCTAGGATGGAGAGACAAAAGCACAGCCTGTTGCATTCACTAGCAAAGCGCTCACTCGTGCACAGAAAAAATACCCAGCCCATCAGTTAGAGTTTTTAGTGGTCCGTCTGCGATAAGTTCAGCCACTGGTTTAAATGGAACACATTTACCGTCTGGATGGATAATAATACCCTGACCTATATCTCCACAAAGCCAAATCTTGATGCATACAAGCACACCTGTGCATCAAGTTGATGCATTGCAAATGATCTGGGTTACAACTTCAACATCAAATACCTATCTGGCAGTAAAAACATAGTCACAGACAACTTAAACCCGCCAACCCTTTGCCAAAGGTCGCTTTTCCCGAAGAGGGCTGTTACCCTCTTCTGCTGTACTCATGAATGTTTGTTGAGGGAGTCAGAGCAAATTAGGGAAGACACAGTTCAGGAAGTGTTTAGGGCCAGTACAGGCTATCGAGAAGTAAATTGTCTGCAGGTTTCACAGAGTTTAGACTGTCAGTCGCTGAGTAATCAAGAAGTGTCAGCTGTCAGCTGACCAGCTCAGAGCTCAGAGCTCAGAGCAAAGGGTGTTCTCTTGGTTAGCTCAGAACTTAGAGAATCTAGTGCCACCAGGCCAAGTCACCTTACTTGTGTTTTCTGTTCAGGAGCTACAAGACGCACAGAAAAATGACACGACTATTTCTCAAGTCATTCCATTTGTTACACATGGCAGGCAGCTGTCAAGACGTGAAAAGTCTGGTCTATCCCCAAGAGCCCTGAAACTTGTCAAGCAATGGAACAAACTAAAAATGCTTGACAACACGATGCACAGGGTGTGTAAGGACCTTACAACAGGAAAAAAATGCCATTAGTAGATGACACCCTTATCCCTGCTTGGTAAAGTCCTTCATGGCGTGCACAACAATGCTGGGCACCAAGGCCAGAGCTGGACATCACACCTTGCCAGACAACGCTTCTTCTGGCTCAACATGGAGCATAGTGTCTGTGAGTATGTCAAGTACTGCAAACTAAGTAAGAGTAAAACTCTTGATCCAGACAGAAGAGCTCCACTTGAAAGTATTAAAACGATGAGCCCCTTAAAGTTAGTGTGTCTTGATTCTGGTCGGCTGAGGACACAAAAGGTCAGAGTGTAGTGTGTAGTAAATGTATTAGTAGAAATCGATGATTTTACCAAAATGGCCCACATGTTTCAGTGCCCTGATCAGTCAGCAAAATTTGCTGTTTGCCTGTTGGATAGATACTTCTGCGTCTATAGCTTCCCAGAGAGAGTCCATGCTGACCAAGGCACAAACTTTGAAAGCAAAGTCATTCGGGAACTGTTGAAAATATCTGGAGTGAAAAAATCAAGCATAGGCAATGGGCAAACCGAAAGGTTCAATAGGACATTACGAAATATGATCAGAACCATGCCACCCCTGCACAGCCTGCATGCTGATAGCCAATGTTGAGCTGCACACTAATTTCTGCCCTCTACATCTGTGTTTTAAAGGACATTAAACTTCAAAAAACACTGTTCCTGCCTCCCGTGCCTTTGTTCCTGCCAGTGGTGGCCAGTGGATCCATGCTACAAAGGCACTGTTGATTTTGTACATCTCCAAGCATTCATTGGTCCTTGTGTGTGGTTTTGAGTCACAGGCTTTCTTGTCGGGTTCTGTAGTCTTGGGTGACTGTTCTGTCCACAAGGAGTTGGCATTTGGTTCCTCTGTTATCTTTTCCGTTCTGTGCTTTTCTCATGTCCAGATCCATGTGCCCACTTATCTTAGCCATGGTAATGGCTGACATGAGCTTCAATGTTGTGGAGGGACAAAAAAGACATTTTAAAACATTTGGAGGTAAAAACGCTGATAATCATCATCTTACTCATACTATTGTTATTATAATGACGTATAAGATATATATTATTACTGCTTGCCGTTGGTTTCAATTCTCTAATGAATATTTTATTATTGCTTTTGTGGGAAGTTATTTGCGGGTCAGTGTTTTGAACCCACAACCGTAATAAATACCCTAAACCCTAATCCTAACCCTTTATTACGTTTTTGGGGATTATTACGTTTGTGGGATTATTACGTTTGTTTTATAGCACAGAAAAGGGAATGCCGCAGGACCGAGAAAGTCAAAACTCCAGGTTTATTGCAAGAATCATAAGGAATGTACAGCCACATTTTTTGTGGAACAAGGGAGATAGGTTTATGAAATTATTGGAAATTGCAGTAACAAATCGTGTGTCCTGTTTGCAACACTAAACAGACTAACAAAACTTCCAGCTCAGCTGTCGTTAGAAATATTTCCACACCTGGGTGTAATGACCCAAGGTTCAAGGCAATAAAATTGCCTTCAGATCCACCATGAAAATAACAACCCTAGGACTTCCGGTTGGCAGCGGGACAAGATGGCGGGCTAAACCCTGAAAGTTGTGCAGTTTTCCCCCCGAAATTCAAGTTCTACTACTTCTAAAATCTTTGAAAATATGCCGGGGGGAACTAGGAGGCAGCTGAAGAAGCTGCAAGAAACAAAAGACCAGACTAACTCCGACTAACATGCTAACACGGACGAAGAAACTGACGAGGGCGAACCAGCGGGAGCTGAGTCTTTACACGAGAGCACAAAATACATCAGCAAACAGTTTACTGACCTGCGGACAGAGCTAAAGGCAGATTTCAACACATTCAAAGATGACTTTAGACACGAATTGAAGGAAGACCTGAATAAGTTCAAGGATGACACAAATGAACAGTTGGCAGCTAATAAGCTAGTTGTGCAGGAACACGGCAGAAAACTCGAAGATGCCGAAACTTGAGTGGCGGAACTCGAAAGTTGGTCAGCGGTGGTCCACAGCGCTCTAAGTCAGTCCCTAAAGGAACAGAAGAAGATGGCTGAAAAGTTGGATGATCTTGAATCAAGATCAAGAAGGAACAATCTGCGCATTTATGGAGTTCCAGAGGGGGAACAGGGCGGTTCCGTTATACTATTTGTGGAAAACCTACTTCGAACTGAAAAGCTCATTACTGATGGCACTGATGCACAAATACAACGAGCACACCAATCTCTCGGCCCCAGACTGGTTGCTGATGCTCCCCCCGGTCCATTGTCATCTGCTTTCTGCAGTTCAAGACCAAAGAGATAGTCCTGAGAAATGCATGGCAGAGGAAGATTCTTATTAAAGACAAACAACTTGCCTTCGACCATGATTACACTGCTGCGGTGGTGCAAGACGTGAAGAGTGCACTTAAGCAAAGAGGCATCCGATTCCAATCTCCATTTACTAAACTTCGGATCCACTGGGACACTGGTATCCAGATGTATTACAGTCCAACGGATGCGACGCGGGAATTGCAACGGAGAGGGTTTATGGTGGAGGAGCCCCGGATACGCGGAGGCTTCGACGCCGAATCTTTATTGGATCAGCTGGAGAAGACGTCACCATGGCAACCCGTTACTCGGCGAGGCGACAGCGGAGCTATCCAGCGCGTGCAAGATCGACTCTGTGTTTCTGACTCTGTAAATACAGATGATATTACTGCGTTATTTGACTCAACTTGCTTGGATATTCTGGACGCTATTGCTCCTCTTGTGATGAAGCGCTCCAAGCATGCGCCGGAGCCTTGGCACAATGAAACCACTCGTGCGCTCAGACGCAACTGCAGGCGCACAGAGCGTAAGTGGAATAAGGACAAACTACACGTATCTTTGGCGATATTTCGGGGCTGTCTTGCAAACTATCAGAGAGCTGTTAAGTCTGCAAAAGCGCAATTTATGTCAAACTTTGTTTCGAATAATAGCCACAGACCACAGGTCCTTTTTAATGTGTTAAATCAACTGGTTAACCCCAAGTCCTCACCCGGTCTTGTGGCATCAGATTCACTGTGTAACAACTTTCTGTCCTTTTTTGTTGAAAAAATATTGCAAATTAGGGAATCTATTGTAGTGTCTCCCTGTAACGATTCCACTGTCATCCCTGTGTGCACTGCTGTTTTTTTTAGTTTATGCCTGTATCTCTTGATGAATTGTCCAAAGTTGTACAGCACTTAAGACCCTCTATTTGTCCACTGGATGTTGTTCCCGCATGTTTTATGAAACATGTTTTCTCTGTTGTCGGGCCTTATATTCTGAATGTTTTAAATTCCTCACTTTTATCTGGACGTGTTCCAAGCGCTTTTAAACAGGCTGTAGTTCAGCCACTTCTCAAGAAGCCAAGCCTGGATCCTAACATTCTGGCAAACTACAGGCCCATTTCAAAGCTGCCATTTTTGGGTAAAGTCCTTGAGAAAATTGTCAACAATCAATTGCAGTCACATTTAGACATTTTTGAAAAATTTCAATCAGGTTTTAAAACACTTCATAGTACCGAAACGGCACTACTACGGTTTTTAAATGATCTACTCTTAACTGTTGACTCTGGTTGTTCTGTGATCTTAGTTCTTTTGGATCTGTCAGCAGCCTTTGATACTGTTGATCACTGTATTTTATTGTCTCGTTTGGAGCAATTTGCAGGCTTCAAAGGCACAGCACTAAATTGGTTTGGCTCTTACCTTAGAGACAGGTATTTTTCTGTTCATCTTGGGCCCCACAAATCAACCTTGGCACCACTTCACTGCGGGGTTCCACAAGGATCAGTATTAGGCCCTGTCCTGTTCTCCCTTTATATGATGCCACTAGGCTTCATTCTTAAAAAACATAATATTGCCTTTCATTTTTATGCCGATGACCTGCAAATATATTTACCCCTGAAACCTGCCTCTGATTCTGTTGATACTTTGTTAAATTGTCTGCAGGAAGTGAAAACGTGGCTAGGCCAAAACTTTTTGATTCTTAATGGAAAGAAAACTGAAATTGTTGTTTTTAGTCCCAAATCCCCTGCAGGCTTGGATGTGCGCTTCGTTCCCTGTCTCCTTACATGAACGATTCACTTAGGAATCTTGGTGTAATTCTAGACAGCTCTTTCAAAATGGACAAGCAAATAAATTCTGTTAACAAAGCTAGCTTCTACCAGCTCAGAACATTAAGTAAAGTTAAGGCTTACCTTCCAGCCAGTGACTTTGAACGTGTCATTCACTTTTTTTTTTCCGTCTCGCCTAGATTACTGTAACTCTCTGTACTGTGGGCTGGACCTGTCCTCCCTACAGCGCCTCCAGCAGGTCCAAAATGCTGCTGCCGCTTGTTGACGGAGATGAGAAAGTGTGAGCACATTACCCCAGTGCTTGCCTCCCTTCACTGGCTCCCTGTCAAATTCAGGATTGACTTTAAGATTTTGATGTTCGTTTTTAAATGCCTAAATGGATTGGCCCCTGAATACCTGTCTGAACTTTTAACAGCTCATGTCCCGGCCAGATCAGTGAGGTCAGAAAATCAGTTGTTGTTGGATGTGCCCAGATCCCGATTAAAAACTCGAGGAGACAGGGCCTTTTGCTGTGGCCGCCCCAAAACTGTGGAACAGTCTCCTCTACAGATCAGAGCTGCTCCATCACTAGAGTCTTTTAAATCTGCTCTTAAAACTCACTTCTTTGCTTTGGCTTTTAACACAAGTTAACTGTTATCTGTTGTGTTTGTAATAATTTTGTTCTTTTACTGTATGTTTTTACCATGATGTGCATGTGAAGCACTTTGGGCAGCTGGTGTTGTTGTAAATGTGCTATAGAAATAAAGTTGACATTGACATTGACATTGACATTGACATTGACTTCAGGAGTTTCAGCACAGACCGGTGTAACTTTAATCTCTTATTTTTCTTAATCGAGCCCAGTACACTTTCAATATTCTGTACCTTAAATTTGATTTAAATAATTGAGTTCTATGGTTTATGTATAATCATTTGCGCTACTTTGAGGTAGTTCTCAACTTCAAACTGGAATGAGTGAAACTCACAGCGGGTCATTCACTAGTTCTGGGATGGGGCCCTCAACTTGTGCGAGGCTTCCCCCCTCGCTTATTGTTGGGAGTATTATCCAGAGTGTATTACCTCATTTATACCTCATTTTGGGAGTCATATGGCTGAGATGTTTAAGTATACTACAATACCAGTTTATTTGTTCATTGGTTCGTTGGTGTTCATTTTTGTTCTTTTCTTTTGGAGGTTTGCGGAGGAGGGGGATCATTTTATCTTATTGATTTTGTTTAATGTCACAAAAGCTTGAAATAATGTCACTCAACGTTAATGGTCTGGGTAATCCAATTAAAAGAGCCAGGGTAATGACTAAAATAAAGAAGGAAAATAAACATGTTATCTTTCTGCAGGAAACCCATTTGTCACCACAAGAAAACGAGAAACTTAAAAAATGTGGGTATAGGAAAGTCTATTACAGTTCTCATATGCATAGCCATAAAAGAGGAGTGACCATTCTCATTTCAAACTCCCTTACATTTGAAATTATTACAGAAATAAAAGATAAAGAAGGTCATTACATCATAGTGAGGGGTAAAACTTTAAACAATACTTTGACTCTAGTCTGTATATATGCACCACCAAACAGTGATAAATCCTTTTTTAAAAACCTGCTGGATATTATTGCACTGGAAGCTGAGGGAATTTGTATTTGTGGTGGGGACCTTAATATTATACTGAATTACGACCTGGACACGACTAGCCAAAATAGAAATAAAAAACATTTAACCAAATATGTAAATACAGTTCTTGAAGAAACTGGACTAATAGATGTGTGGAGGTTATTAAATCCTTTACAAAGAGACTACACACATTATTCAATTCCCCACTCACTACATACACGTATTGATTATTTCCTGATGCAAAAAGAGGCATGTTTTAGAGTACTGGATTGCAAAATTGGGGTAGCTGATGTCTCTGATCATAATGCAATCTTTATGACAATTCAAATGGATACGCCTCCCAAGACCACTGTTTGGCGTCTTAATGTTGGTATTCTCAATAATGAAACGTAGTGAATGAGATTAAACAAGAAATTGTTACATTTGTTAACGAGAACGACAATGGGGAAGTTAATCCACTGATGCTCTGGGATTCAATGAAAGCAGTTCTGCGGGGAAAATTAATTGCAAAAACTTCCCATCTCAAGCGATGTAGAATGGAAAAATATGCAAATCTGACGATCAATTTGAAATATTTAGAACAAAAATTTAGCACTAAAAAGGAACCTGGCATACAAAAACAGATTATTGAAGTAAAGACTCAAATAGAGGAACTACTAAACCAGGACGTTGAGAAAAAGGCAAGATACCTTAAACAAAATTATTATGAGCTCGGCCCTAAATCAGCTAAATTGTTGGCCCGCAGATTGCGAAAACAACAGACTGACAGCAATTTATAGAGTTACAAACCCCATATCTCAGAAGGTGGAAACAAAGCCAGAGAAGATAGAGAGAATACTTAGAGACTATTACCAGAAGCTTTATTCACAAGAAGATACAGTAGATAAACAGTCAATAAGAGAATTGTTGTATTCACTAGATCTACCTAGTATCGGGGAAGTGCAAAATAATATAATCACTAAGGAAATTACTTTGGAAGAATTAAATAAGGCTGTTGGGAGACTGAAGGCCAATAAGACTCCAGGCAGTGACGGGTTCCCTGCAGAATGGTACAGAACATTTAAGGAGAAACTAAACCCTATTTTATTAAGATCGTTTAACTGGATTTTGAGGGAGGGTCAGGTCCCCCCATCTTTGAACGACGCTATTGTGTCTTTGATTCCTAAGAAGGGGAAGGATAGAGCTAATTGTGCCGATTATAGACCGATATCTATCCTAAATGTGGACTACAAATTGTACACCTCAATTATTTCGAAAAGATTGGAACTATTTATAGCAGATTTGATTGATGACGATCAATGTGGATTCATAACAGGTAGGCAAACGCATGACAATATTAGAAGAACTATACACATACTTCATGAAATAAGTGGCAATAATTTAAGCGCAGCCCTTATAAGTCTGGATGCCGAAAAGGCTTTCGATAGGGTGGGGTGGGAATTTCTTTACCAAACCATGGAAAGGTTTGGGTTTAATCAGGACTCAATTAAAATTATTAAGGCAATTTATCACCAACCTATGGCTAGAGTTAAAGTAAACGGATCCTTATCAGACCACTTCCAACTACCCAGAGGAACAAGACAGGGCTGTGGACTGAGCCCCACCCTATTCACTTTATATATTGAACCTTTGGCACAAGCAATTCGACAGGAAGAGGGAATAAGGGATAATTATGGGTGAAAATGAACACAAAATAGGGCTATTCGCAGATGATGTGATGTTATATGTTAGTGATTTGGACACATCTCTACCCAAACTTTTTGAAGTAATAAGAACATTTCAGGAATGTTCTGGATATAAATTGAATATAACAAAATCCCAATTAATTCACTATAATTATGTACCCAGTGCAGAAATCAAAGATATGTTTAAAGTAAATTGGAAAACAAAAAATATTAAATATTTGGGGGTAAACATAACAAAACAACCAAAATTACTGTATAGTGAAAATTATAATCCTATTTCTGACAACTTAAAGAAAGATTTAGACAGGTGGTCAACCTATCCACTGGATCTTAGCAGCAGGATACAGGTCATCAAAATGAATATATTGCCAAGACTATTATATCTATTTCAAGCTCTACCACTAGAAATACACTCTCAACAATTTGCGGCCTGGGACAAAACGATGAAACGAAACGATTCGTCTGGGGGGGCAAAAAAGCCAGGATACGTTTCTCTACTTTGCAGCTGCCAAAAGATAAAGGTAGAATGGGTCTCCCAAATTTAAAACTATATTTTCAGGCGGCACAGCTACGACCTTTATGTCTTTGGTGCGACAGTTCATACACTGCGAAGTGGAAGGACATTGAGACCTATTGTCCAGATTATAATGTTCAGACTTTGTTAGGAGAAGACTGTTTAGCTGACACCATTAGGACTAAACTCAACCCCGTAGCTTTATTTTCATTGGAAATATGGTTTTCAATGATCAAAAAATCCAAAACCGAAAATAGACATAAAACGCTGAGATGGGTAGCCTTGGATAAAGATTTTGAACCTGGACAACATGATTCTGTCTTTAAGCACTGGATACATAAGGGTCTAACTGCTTTCTGCTTAATTGCCAAAAATAACAAGGTGACGAGCTTTCAGGAGCTTAAAACATTATTTGATTTAAATAACCAGGACTTGTTTAGATATTTCCAATTGAGAGACTACTATGACAAAGAGATTAAAGGGATTTCCTCTGGGGAGATGACCAATCCTCTTATTGAAATATTTTGTGGAGCTTATCAGCAAAAGACCACTAAGATCATTTCTAAACTTTATCAGGGTTTGATGAAGAACGTGAAATTCTCTCCATTATATGTAAAAACAAAATGGGAGCAGGAGGAAGGTGTTAAAATTGCAGAAGAGGAATGGTATAAGATTTGCTGTGTGCTTCAGAAGTCTACAAGCTCGCAGCAGTGGAGGGAATTCAACTGGAAATGTTTCATCCGTTTTTTTATAACGCCTCATATTAAAAGCAAGCAACTGGGAATCCAACAAACATGTTGGAGGGGCTGTGGTTCTAAAGACGGAAATCACTCTCACATTTTTTGGTCCTGCCCTAAAATTTTGGACAATTGTGAATGAAACTTTACAGAAAGTTCTAGGTTACGATATTCCAAAGGAATTCAGTGTATTGTTCATTGGAAACATGATGGAAAAAGTGCGGAAAGAAGATCTTTATTTGACGAAGATTTTGCTGACTGCGGCTAGAAAAGCCATTACCAGACTCTGGCTCAAACCTGATGTACCGAATCTGCAGCATTGGACCAATGTAATACAGGACATATATCTGATGGAAAAACAAACTTTTTCAATTAGGCTAAGGGTACCGGACTTCAATCGAAAATGGAAAAAATGGGCTATTTTCTACTTTTGAGCAGGTGCTCTATTATTACATAATGGCGTTAAAAATAAATGTAATTTATTTGATTGTTTTTTCTTTTCAAATGTAAACCCCCCGCAATACCTCCTTGTTCTGTGTGTTGTTGTGTTTGTAAATGTTATAAAAATCTAAAAATGCAAATAAAATAAAGTTGCAAAAAAAAAATAAAAGAAAATAACAACCCTAAACTTACATAGCGCTTGCACAGATACAAAATGGGTTGTGCGCGCTAAACTGCAGCAAAAGCATGCGCAGTTGAGACTTACGTCTCTTTCTCTTTCTATTTAGCATATGGGACCTTATTAATATGCAGAACCGGGCAATTTTGCCCCGACACGCAAAATTGGAGAAAATGCTAATAAAAATGTTTTGCGCATTATGAGCAGCAAAACTGCATGAAAACGTAGCACGTCTGAAAAGCAGGTGTTGTGTATGTCTCATACAGGTCTACTACAAAATAATAGTGTTGTCTTGATGAAGGGGAGAGGTTATAAAAACACACTTTAGCTATCTTGGCCCTGGCATATGAATACTCATGATATTTGTGAGTTCACAATCCATTTGAATCCATTTGGACGGTCTCCCGCAGTTGGGTTTGAGCCGCTGTGTGCTGGACCAATCACAGCGCTGCTTTGTGGTTTAGGCGGAAGTCAAAAGGACAAAC